>JAVTVY010030612.1:0-12132 GCA_036873755.1 Hanleya hanleyi
TGCTCCTTCACGTCACCTTCAATTTGACACCTCACTCGTCCCGATGGGTCCATTAGGGACGCCTCTAACTTCAAAAAGGCTATTTTTCAAGATTTGCTATTTTTTATATCATCTTCGCGCATGCGCATAATTACCCTAATTCAAGCCCACACCCAGTCTATCAGATGCTGCTTCACGTCACCTTCAATTTAATACCTCACTCGACCCGATTGGTTCATTAGGGACGCCTCTAACCCCCAAAAAAGGCTATTTTCATAGCCTTTGGACTTCGCGCATGCGCAGAAAATTCAAAATAGCCTTTATTGGAGTTAGGGCAGCCCCTAGTGGTGCAATCGGGTCGAGTGAGGTATCATTGTGAAGCATTTCACGTCAGCTTCCGTTAGATACCTCACTCGACCCACTACCTCTAAAATAAAAAAATCTTCATACACCGGATGTTGATAATTATCTTCAAAATAATCTTTTTTTGAGGTTAGAGGCGTCCCTAATGGTCCAATCGGGTCGAGTGAGGTATCATTGTGAAGCATTTCACGTCAGCTTCAATATGATACTTCACTCGTCCCACTACCTGAAAAATAAAATTTTGTTGACTTGACGTATGAAGATTTCCCATCCGAAGGACGGGTTTTACTTCACATTTTTTTGTTTTGTTTTGAAAAATTTTTTTTGAAATGTACAAACTTTTACGTGAAGACAATATTCTTTATATATGTGTACTTACTATTTCCCGCAGGAATTTATGCAATATCAATTCTTTCCGCAATGAACTTACAATTTTACTGGCAATGAAATTCTCCGTGTCAATTTGAGGTGGATATGAAAACGTACTGACTGACACGTGCAATGGCAACAATTCGCTACAGTGTAATGAAATGTGTTCATTTTTTAGGCGCCCGTGGTTTTATTAATATGCAAACACATATGCTTTTCTAATAGTTCATTGGCTGAACCGCGAGGCGGGAGAAAAAATATTAAACTATTTTCGTCTCGCGAGGCCAAATCCTCAGTGTGTGTGCGGCGAACGCAAGCCAACAACTCACCAGTTTTACCGGACAGGCAAATGAATTGCATGTTATTTTGACTCGATTCATACGCTCGACTCTTCAAAATGGACTTGAAGAAGACGTTATGCGGGAACTGAAATCAATTTCTTGAAACTTTTGTTAAACTAATTTCGTCTCGCGAGGCCAAATCCTCAGTGTGTGTGTGTGTGTGTGCGGCGAACGCAAACCAACAACTCACCAGTTTTACCGGACAGGCAAATGAATTGCATGTTATTTTGACTCGATTCATACGCTCGACTCTTCAAAATGGACTTGAAGGAGACGTTATGCGGGAACTGAAATCAATTTCTTGAAACTGAACGCAAACCAACAACTCACCAGTTTTACCGGACAGGCAAATGAATTGCATGTTATTTTGACTCGATTCATACGCTCGACTCTTCAAAATGGACTTGAAGGAGACGTTATGCGGGAACTGAAATCAATTTCTTGAAACGTTTGCTCACCGTGAGCAACAAGAGAGCTAACAGGCAATTGAGGCCGTTAGCTCAGCTGATATGTCGATGGAAATATCTGTGAATTTCGAAAAAAATGCGTGACAAGCCAAGAAAACAGAAAACCGCTGGGATGTGGACACCAAACCAGGGAACATCTATGTGCCGCTGACCAAAATCATTAGCTTCATAGTTTAGTGCGTAAAGGTGGAAATATCTGTGAATTTCGATTAGCATACAAATGCATGGTGTGTTATATCCCACCTAGGAAAAAAACAGCCCCCAGATATGCATCAAACGTCCGGGAGTATGGGATATAGGTATACATCTGGACTAAACTTCTTTTATCAGGTAAGCTACACTTTAGTACTATACTTGCATGTCATAAAATGAGAGAGAGAGAGAGAGAAAGAGAGAGAGAGAGAGAGAGAGAGAGACATTTCAATCTCATGATCTGCCAATTTTCGAGATGAAAATTTTTTCTTGACGAAATAGAAATGAACGCGAATCTATATTCTACAAAACATTTTTTCTTGACGAAATAGAAATGAACGCGAATCTATATTCTACAAAACACCAGAAAATATTAGCGTAGGTGAATTCTTTAGACTGTTTTGTGCTTTCATCGAAAGTGAAAACACATGTCGAAAAGTGTGTAGCAGTGTCGATATAAATCTTCAACCTAGATGTGAAAATAGATACCGGGCATAAATTAGAGAGAGCATTTCAGTACACCTCAAAAAATGAAACATGGACGGTATCCTTCATCTCGAGGGGTGCGCAAGTTCGATTCTTGCTTTCATTATGTGAGTATGTGTTGGACATGTGATCTTTAAATTTTATTATCACCAGACTAGCAGGGTAGGATGTGGGGTTCAGGAGTTCACCGGGTGTGACAATTTCTTTATAATGATTTGTGATAAAAGCGGGTAAAACCTAATGTCAAAATCTCCTTGAAGGTCACGGAGATGTCGATTTATTGCCGATCAGCTGATTTCCAGGACAGACAGACATTATTTCGGCTCTTTTCTCTTCGAAATTCTTGTAATTTGCTCAATACAAATAAATATTTAAATTGACTCTGAGTTTTCTGTTGGCATTATTTCAGCAATATTATGCACTAATGGGTTTTATCATTCTTTTCCATTCATGGAATTTTTACAGTTCCACAGTGTCACAAAACAACAATAATGCCATGATGTCACAATAAGACGTTACAAAGACAATTTCTGCTGTATACAATGGTATAAGGCACCTGTATACAATGGTATAAGGCACCTGTATACAATGGTATAAGGCACCTGTATACAATGGTAGAATGCCGATATTTCAACCCCACGCCCAGTCCATCAGATAGCCCTTTTCCTCACCTTCACTTTGATACCTCCTACGACTCCATTGGCCCATTAGGGACTCCCCTAGCTCCAAAACCGCTATTTCCATACCCTTCGGTAACCGCGCATGCGCAGAATGCCGATATTTCAACCCCACACCCAGCCCATCAGATGCCCCTTCACGAATGCTTCACATCGATACCTCACTCGACCCCATCGGTACACTAGGGGCTCCCCTAGCTCCAAAAAGGCTATTTTCATACCCTTCGGTCACCGCGCATGCGCAGAATGCCGATATTTCAACCCCACACCCAGCCCATTAGATGCCCCTTCACCTAAGCTTCACTTTGATACCTCACTCGACCCAATCGGACCATTTTATCTAGGGACTACTTTTTCTCCGCGGAAGCTTTTTTCCGAGACCGAATCACCGCCAAAACCACGGCCAAACCGCATCACCGCGGATGAATACATTTTTTTTTTTTTTTGCCGGAACTTTTTTTTTCGTTCCACCCACCACCCACGGCGGCCATCTTTTCCCACCTCCCACATGGCGGCCATCTTTTCCCACCTCCCACATGGCGGCCATCTTTTCCCACCTCCCACATGGCGGCCATCTTTTCCCACCTCCCACATGGCGGCCATCTTTTCCCACCTCCCACATCTTGCACTCACTGACCTCTGCTCCACGTTGCTCCACATCACGCATGCGCACATACCCTTTTTCCCAGGTTAATGACGTCACACGCATGCGCAGTGTGGAGCAATTTGTTCAATTCGGGTACTGTATACTACTGATGATCATCTATAAAGTGCAGTAAATGTAGCTCGCATTTGAAATAATGTAATATGAAGTAAAAAGAAACAAATAATAAAAAAACGACCGTTATTTTGATTTTTCCCATGATTATATTTTTACTACTTTTTCTGGATTTGTTTTCATTACTGTTGAATAATTCAGAAATAATGGATAATACATAGAGGGTTAGAAAAATGAAGAAAAAAAATAATGGCAACATAACGCGAAATTTCTGAGGATCCTCATGTCCGCCATTTTGAAATTAACCCGGATTCTTTGCATATAGGATTTGTAAATCGGGGTAGTATAGAAAAGACGAAAACAGTCATATTGACCTCTTTGCACTTAAACTTGAGGAGTTGGCGCTGGAGATTGGAAAGTGACCTCTGCCAGAGTTTGGTCGCCATTTTGAATTTGGTAAAAAACTTTACCAATTTGGCAGCAGCTTATTCTCTTGAATAAGGTCACGTGATCGCAGGTGGGAATGTATTCCTCCGCGGTGATGCGGTCTGGCGTTGATGCGGTCTGCCTCCGCGGAGAAAAAGTAGTCCCAGAAATCAAATACGCCGCATGGTTCGATTGGGTCGTATGTGGTATCAATGTGAAGCTTTTGTGAAGACGCACCTGATGGGCTGGGTGTGGGGTCGAAATATCGCCATTCTGCTCATGCGCGGTAGACAAAGGGTATGGAAAAAGACGTTTTTGGGTCTAGGTGGGCCGCTAGTTGTCCTATGGAGTCATATGAGGTATCAATGTGAAGCATATGTGAGGGGGCATCCGCCTGGACTAGTATCTCGGCCGCTGTCAACATTCTGCGCATGCGCAAACAGGGGATTGTGGGAAAAGGTTATGGAAATAGACGTTTTGGGGACTTGGTGGGCTACTATTGGTCCTATGGAGTCGTATGAGGTACCAATGTGAAGCAATCGTGAAGGAGCATCCGACGGGCTGGGAATAGCTTGACCTCAGATAGTCAGCCTACATCCCAGGAAAATGAGGCAGAAGCTACCTTCTGGGATAGTATTGTGACAGCAGCTATCAATACTTACGCTGGAGCGATTGAGGACGTTGGAGAGGATAATTTACAACAGGCGTACACCCAAATGCGCCCCCGCATCAGAAAAACAGCCATGGCGATCTATGAACAGTATATTACTATCGCTTGAAATGAAAGGCGACCCCACGCACAGGTCCATCATGAAGACCAAGCGTCACTTGGAAGAGGCTACGGGGCTACAACCCACCGAGGCCCTGGAAAATGCAATCAGAATACTGTTTCAGGACATGCTGCCCGAAGAATATCCAGGCCTGCCCGACGACGCTTAGGTCACACCGAGCAAAGATGGAACTTTCTGAAATGGCGACAGACAAGAGCAACTGAAAATACATGTAACGGACAAGAAAGACTATAACAGATGCAGCGCCAAATGGCAGCCTCTGATTGGACAAGAGTTTTCTTGAATTGTAAACATAGCCAACGCGACTCCCCAGGGTGGGTATGATGTAACATTGGGGAGAATTAACTATATGAAAAAAAACTTGTTTTTGTTGTTGTTCTCTCTTCTGTCGTCTCTGTTGTTGTTTGTTCTCATCTACATCACCATAAAATGCGGTGGGAAGCCCGGATGTTGAAAGTCAGTACATGCATAAGGTCTGAGGAGCTGTTTGCAGATGACACATGTGCCAACCTATCCGGTCCTGACCCTTCCACACTGACCAACTCGATGCAAACTGAACTTCAGAAGTTACATGACTGGCTCTCGAGTAACCGACTTTCCCTAAACCTAATAAAAACTAAATATATGTTTATTGCACCAGGTAGAAACTCAACAGCATTTATACCAAAGCTATCAATAGCTGATTACGAGATTGAAAATGTCACAAGCTTTAAATTTCTAGGTGTATATCTTAATAATAAATTGAACTGGCAAACTCACATTGCTGAACTCTCCTCCAAACTTTCAAGAAACATTGGCGTTATTAATAACATCAAATTTTTTATCAACAAAAAGACACTGGTCATGCTGTATTATTCGCTATTTACTCTTATATATCATATTGTAACATTATCTGGGGGAACACGTTTCCAACCCATCTTACCCCACTAATCATGCTCCAAAAACGACTTCTACGCATTGTCTGTTTAGCTGGGAAATACGCACATACTGACCCGCTATTTACCGAATTGAGAATTCTTCCATTACGTGAAATAAATAATTACCTACTCTCTGCGTTTACCCACAAATATTTCCCACAAATATTTCCATCACCCTTATCTCTTACCCCTTAAATTTGGAAACTATTTTACGACTCTATCCCAGGTTCATCATTACCCAACCCGACAAGCCCACATCAATCTCTATAGATCCCCTTATCTTTCCAATTTATCATACTACTCCACCAGAACTAAATGCCCACGCATATGGAACTCTCTTCCCCAAGACTTAAAACTCTGCCAATCTATGTCTATTTTCAAGCTTCGATTGAAGTCGCACCTTATACAAATATAATGGCTAATTTATACCACTTTATTAAGATATTTATATTTTGAATTAATTAAGTCCACGTAAACCACCTGTACCGTATATCATTGTTCACACCTATAAATAATTACATTTTCACACTGGCCATCGTTTTGTATGCACGCCTGTACCATCTTATATTTACCGGCAGTCTCGACGGTCAAATATTCATCTACGTCTCCGACATCAGCTCTTGGCAAAAGGCTTTTTACTTCACTTTCATCTTTTGTAAGATAGATTCTCCTGAAAAATTGTATATATTATATTATATTATATTATATTATATTATATTATATTATATTATATTATATTATATTATATTATATTATGTCTCTGTATTCTATATAAATTCTATTCTGTATAGCGCCTTTTGCTCTTTTTTTTATGACATTGTATAACTTATTCTGGGATAGAACACGCCCCCTGGGGTTTTAATCCCGCCAAATGTATAGTCCAACTTTTTTATATCTGTTAACTTGCCTGGAACTCATTTGGTTAATAAATATTCAATTCAATTCAATTCAGTTCAGTTCAATTCAATTGGAACTCTTCTGTGTTCGGAGGTAGTTTTAGCGAAACCGGAAGTGACATCACACACACTTGCACAGAACCCACACCACCAAACCACAACCATGGACCCGTAGTGGTTTAGTACCCCAAACACACCCCCAAAATGCCTGCTTTCTATACTACGGCCAGACTGCGCATGCGCAGACTATTGAACATGGACGAACCATGAGTCCAGTCGGATGTTCCTTCACGAGAGCTTCAAAATAAGACCTCATACGACACCATCGGACCAAAAGTGGCCCATGTCGGCCCCACAATGTCTATTTCCATAACCTTGGTCTACTGCGCATGCGCAAAATGACGTCAGTTTTACGTCACATCCACCCAGTCGGATGCTCCCTCACGACTGCTTTACATTGATACCTCGCTCGACTCCATCGGACCACTAGTGGTCCACCTAGACCCAAAACGTCTATTTCCATACCCTTTTCCCACAATTCCCTGTTTGCGAATGCGCAGAATGTTGACAACGGCCGAGATACTAGTCCAGGCGGATGCCCCCTCACATATGCTTCACATTGATACCTCATACGACTCCATCGGCCTATTAGGGGCTCCCCTAGATCCCAAAACGTCTATTCCCATACCCTTTGTCTACTGCGCATGCGCAGAATGACGATATTCCAACTCCACACCCACCCCGTCGGATGTTCCTTCACGAATGCTTCACATTGATACCTCATACGACTCCATAGGGCCACTAGTGACCCACCTAGACCCAAAAATGTCTATTTCCATACCCTTTGTCTACCGCGCATGCGCAGAATGACAATATTTCAACCCCACACACAGCCCATAAGATGCGCCTTCGCAAATGCTTCACATTGATGCCTCATACGACCCAATCGGACCATGCAGCGTACTTGAAGTCTGGGGACTACTTTTTCTCCGCGGAGGCAGACGGCATCACCTCGAGACCGCATCACCGCGGAGGAATACATTCCCACTTACGGTCACGTGACTTTGTATCAGAGTTCAGGAGAATAAGCCGCTGCCAAATTGGTAAAGTTTTTTGCCAAATTCAAGATGGCGGCCAAACTCGGACACAGGTCACTTTCCAATCTCCAGCGCCAACTCCTCAAGTTTTAGTGCAAAGAAGTCAATATGACCTTTTCTGTACTACTAATCGGGTTTAAAGAAAACTGATATGATAAGCTGTGAAACAAACGAATCAGCTAATAGTTTCCTTATTCTCCATTGATGCAGTCAGTGGATAAAATTTTATAGGATACTGATGGTGGTCATTTTCTAAAATAGGTCAAATCTACGATGGCCCCAGGGCTAAAAACATTTTGTCCATTGTCTAGTTATAATTATATTCCTATATTATGAAACACCTTGCCAGAAAATACAGGCTCGGGTGAGAACCGAACTCACGACTTAGGGGATACCGTCCCAGCCCACAGCTCTACCGTGTGTAGTTGGGAAGAGCTCGCTAATTCAATTCATTTCACAAGTGCGCGGCATATTGCCACAATAACAATTGAATTTTGGATATGAAAATTCGAAGATACAATGTTTCGACTAATAATTGCAGTGATCGCAGTGCAGTGCAGTGATCGGAACTAGCAGATAAAATACCACACACGAACGTTAATTTTGAATCTTATCTGGGTCAGGAATGTTTGAATAATTGTACTCTCAACCCTTGCACTCCGGAGGAAGTTATGCAAGTTATCAATCGGATGAAAACGTCACATCTAAAACCTGTTGCATATTATATTGCCAATCCCCTTGCTCGTATTTTTAACCTTTCGTTCGAATCCGGCATTGTACCAGATAGTTTAAAAATAGCAAAAGTTACTCCAATATTTAAATCGGGTGACTCTAATTCAGTCACTAACTATCGCCCAATATCAGTTCTGCCCTGCATCAGTAAAATACTGGAGAGGCTCGTTTGCAATAGAATCACTGCATTCCTCACAGACAACGATACACTCTGTCACAATCAATTTGGATTCCGTCAAAACCACTCTACCACTTCTGCCCTACTATCTCTATATGACAAATTAATCTCGGCCAAATCACAAAAGCAATATAGCGTGACAACCTTCTTAGACTTATCCAAAGCCTTTGACACGGTCAACCATGAAATACTTTTACAAAAACCTTCCCACTATGGCTTTCGTGGCACGATCAATGAATGGTTCACCAGCTATCTGTCCTCCCGGACACAGCATGTCTCCCTTTCCGGTGTACTATCCTCTTCCCATACAATATCCTGTGGTGTTCCACAAGGCTCCATCTTGGGACCCATTCTTTTCATCATCTATATAAATGACATTGCTAACGTTTCGAATTTACTCGGCGTTATTCTATTCGCGGACGACACAAGCGCCACATATTCCAATATAAACTTGAAAACAGCCATGGAGACATCAAACGTAGAAATAAACAAACTTCTAACGTGGTTCTCTTGCAACAAACTATCTCTAAACGTCCAAAAAACAAAGTATATGGTTGTAAATCCAACAAGAAAATATACCAAACTTACTTATAGATGGTCAAAATGTTGAACTTGTCCACACCTATAAATTTCTCGGCGTGTATCTGAATGATAAACTCAACTGGAAGAATCACATAGACAACCTCTCATCAAAACTGTCACGCAATATCGGTGTTTTGAATAACATAAAGCACTGTATAAACAAACAAACCTTATTAAATCTGTATCATTCACTCTTTTATTCCTATCTATCATATCTAATCTGGGCTAACACATATTCTTCTCATCTATCACCTATTGTGCTCCTGCGAAAACGAATCATTCGTATTATAACTTGTAGTGACAGGCTCTCTCACACCGAACCCCTTTTCTCTCAAACAAATATTCTACCGTTCACAAAACTCAATGACTATCTCACATTAACTTTCGCCCACCGATTTGTGCATTCGCCTTTCCGTTTACCTAATCACTCTTTATCATGCTTCACAATGTTATCCACAGTTCATAGTTACCCTACTAGACATGTAAACTTGAATCTATACAGGCCATGTTTTACGAATCAATCAACACTACACACAATCAAAGCTAAAGGTCCTAAATCATGGAATTCTATTCCCAGTGCATTAAAATGTATCGATTCAGAATCGCTATTTAAGCGCAATATCAAAATATTCTTATTAGCTAAATAATTCTACATCTCAAACCTCAGTATAATCATACGGGGTCATCTACGGTGAAAAGGGACATTGTATATATGTTTAAATAAATATATATATATATATCACTCTCTATATATATATCTTTTTACTGTATATTCACTCTGTGAATGTAAACTTATATCCAACCTTATATAATTTAGATGTGTAAAAAATTTGTACGGAACATACTTTGTCACCTTTAGTATTTATGTGTGTGTGTTTATATATGTGTGTGAGAGTGTGCGTGTGTGTATATATATATATATATGTGTGTATATATATATTATGTTTCGAATAATATGTATACCTTATGAGTCGCATGTACATGTATATATGGTGCAATACTTCCCTGATCCACTCCTATATGTTCCGAATATGACTATTAAGAAATATAAGATTACATATCATAGTTTATATTCCGTTTAATTCACCACCTCCCTCATGCCCATCAGTATTGTCATATAATTATAACAGGGATAGAACAAGCCCGTGTTGGGCTTTATTCCCGCCAAAACATTTTGACCTAATATTTATTTCCAATGTAAATTATCTGGTGAATAAATTCTGATTCTGATTCTGATCTTCAGGGATAAATTATGATATAATTATATTCCTACATTCTGAAACACCCTGGCAGAAAATACTTAGTTCGGGTGAGAATCGAACTCACGACTTAGGGGATACCGTCCCAGTGCTCTACCAACTGATCTACCGAGTCCGGTTGGGAACAGTTCGCTAGTTCAATCCATTTCACAAGTAAGCGGCATAATGCCACGATAACAAGTGAATTTTGGTTATATATTCGAAGATACAATGTTTCGACTAATAATTGCAGTCATATTATAATTTATCCCTGAAGATGACTGCGATTATTAGTCGAGACATTGTGTCTTCGAATAGATATCTAAAACTGTGGAAGGGTGTTTTACAATGTAGGACTATAATTATATTATAATTTATCCCTGAAGATGACTGCAATTATTAGTCGAAACATTGTATCTTATCTTATGGTTTAGGCACCATTGGGTTTTCCGGGTGTGAAAAAGAAATCGGACCTTACCCGTTTGGGTTCCAGCATGTCCAGGGTGTGAAAAGGAATAGGAACCAAATGTCGTGATATGACCGAAATAGTGTTGAAAGCGAGGTTAAATCATATTAACTCAATGACTCACTGTTCAACCGTGATTTTCCAGTACCGGTTCACGGCGCCATATTTCAAGACCATGACAGGGCTCATTGAAAAGTACAGACGAGATGCTTTCAAAATTTATATGTTGTTGCTGTATGTAGTCGGGGTGAATGAAAATTCTAAAATACGGCCAATTATATTCATTATATTAATTATTATTAATTTTCATTGCAATTTCTCAAAGAGTTAATTTGTTAATCAATTGATCACCATGTGTAAGAAAACATGCATGTTGATCATGCAGTGCTCGCCGTGTAATACAGTCTTATATCTTGCAGCTCAAACACTTTGGGGATACAGAAATAATTTCTTCATCAATCTTTTCAGTTGATGATGAATATTTATATTAGGCGAAAGATTAATTTTTGGATATTGGAAGCCTGCTCGACATCTTTGACACTTACATGCCTTTTAGAACCCCATCCCTCCTCTATGGAATCATCCTCCAGCACCTTTCAATGGCGACTGATAGACGTACTCGTGTTATGTTAATGTTCATATTTGTGTTCCTGACCTCCAGTGGACTTACGGGTCATGCAAAGTGCCCACCATAAAAGACGAGAGATCCTGAAGGATCTTGGGCGCTCACCATTGTCCGATAATTGTAAGCTAATGACAAGAGGGTCTTTTTGTCCATTGTTACTAAGACGATTGAGTTGTAATTTTGTTCACAGAATTTCGAATCTGAGCGAGAAAGATCGAAAAAGGGACACTGGAAAACACCAAGATATAACCTTTCTGAGTTTCAGGAGTTTCAAGATTTCTATGAACTGTACTTATATCGGTTGTTATAGTACAAGAGAAATGAGCAAAGTTAGTCTGAAAGTGAATGTACATGTACGAGGGATCCTTCGTCTGCGTTTTGTAGTATTTTTATTTTATTTATTTTTTTGCACGTGTCATCATTGGGTACTGGAAGCGAAGAAAAATCTCTTTGACACTTTGGCATACATCAGATTTTATAATTAGGAACGAATGCTAATTCTGTTCTGTTTACTGGACTAGACTGGGATATCTCTTTTAAGATACCATGCTCGAAAATAGTAAGATGGTACAATACTTAATACTGAAGGGAT
>JAVTVY010030613.1:0-12117 GCA_036873755.1 Hanleya hanleyi
ACATAGCATCCATACGATTTCTCAAAATAATATGTCAAGGCGATTTGCCACAGTATAAACCAACCTAATAAAGTGCCATTTGATAGAATTGTAAATTATTTGTTTAATGATTCTCCTATGTCACTCACAATAATCAGATCGTGATTAGCCCTTTGTCTCATGATCACGAGTTAATGATTACAATCATCTCGTCATTATGTGCAGGGGTTAAGGCGTATACTGTCTCAATGCTGTCCGAACATAAGCTAGGCATATACTTGTCACACTGTTGAGGTTTCCGACTCATCAGTTTGAAAAAAAGTCGTGTCAGCAGTCACTCATCTGCCACAAGTCAGTTTTGATTCCAGGCTATATAAACCGTGACGGCGGTATTTAATCATATCGCAATCATTTTGCAATACAGAAAAGTCAACCAATTGTCCAGAACAAAATTCCTGACATGGAGAACCACGCCAAATTGTATGCTGGTCTTGAAAAAGCAAAATCATCCTTTCAGAGAGCCTGTGAGCAGATCGTCTTGCTCAACAAACGGCTAGAACAGTTACAGCAGCGTTACGACAAGCCAAATAGAGAGGGCCGTTAATCATTCCGTTACAACCACCGCCTACAAATAGCAGCTGGGGAAGGCCTCCGGAATACGTTCTATGAATACGCCTGCAACAAAGCTGACCTGGTGACAAGTCTTCGGTGTACGCTGTATGGACCAGAAGCTGTGGCTGACATGCTTGAGGAGATGGAAATGGACGAGGAAAATGTCTGATCATTGAAATCTTATGATTTTGAAAGAAAACAAAAGGCTCTTTTCAGAGCCACTCACTTTCTCCCGAAAGAGGACTTCAAATTAAGCACACAATTAATAGATAGCATTTATACATAAATTGCCCATGCCGAACGGCTTCCCGTTCTCGTTATACAGTATTTTAATCTACCACACTCACTCATTCATTCACGGAAAGAGGAAAGAAATAAAGCTTGAGCAGTTATCAAAACAACCATGGAAACCGAGAGAACCGATAGTGGTAATAATTCTACGTCGTATAGACTTAATGCACATGCATGCAAGACAGATATCGCAAATCTTCCAAATTCTACGTAACTTTCAGAGCGATTTGTGTATGGAAGATGGAGTCACGGAGCGCAAAGTTTGAGACAGTCTTGATTGGGTGATATTTTCTTTGAGATAGATCGGGCCAATAGTTTTATTTGTCGTGCATTTAATAAATATGAAATAACTTGCTGGGTAATTATGTAATAACTTATCATATTCGATTTTTTATGCGGAACTGCACAGACCGATAGAATCATATATAAATTGTAGCCACCGCAAGTTCGCGGTTTATGCGCAACTGCACAGACCGGAAGCCCATATAAATGTATCTACCGCAAGTTCTCTTTTCGGAGACGGTGAGGCAAATTGCGCAACTATACTTGAAAACGTGTGCTTCGGATGCAGGCATATTGTAGTCTTTTACAAACCGAAAGCGTATTTGTGCTTATTACAGAAAATTCGTAGTTTCGGTCGTGTCGTTATAGAGCATCCGCACATATAGTGCGAAATGATGCAAAAAAGCGGGAAATTTTAGCAAAGAACATAGCATCCATACGATTTCTCAAAATAATATGTCAGGGCGATTTGCCACAGTATAAACCAACCTAATAAAGTGCCATTTGATAGAATTGTAAATTATTTGTTTAACGATATACTTGTCACACTGTTGAGGTTTCCGACTCATCAGTTTTGAAAAAAGTCGTTTCAGCAGTCACTCATCTGCCACAAGTCAGTTTTGATTCCAGGCTATATAAACAGTGACGGCCGTGTTTAATCATATCGCAATCATTTTGCTATACAGAAAAGTCAACCAATTGTCCAGAACAAAATTCCTGACATGGAGAACCACGCCAAATTGTATGCTGGTCTTGAAAAAGCAGAATCATCCTTTCAGAGAGCCTGTGAGCAGATCGTCTTTCTCAACAAACGGCTAGAAGAGTTACAGCAGCGCTACGACAAGGCAAATAGAGAGGGCCGTAAATCATTCCGTTACAACCTCCGCCTACAAATAGCAGCTGGGGAAGGCCTCCGGAATACGTTCTATGAATATGCCTGCAACAAAGCTGACCTGGTGACAAGTCTTCGGTGTACGCTGTATGGACCAGAAGCTGTGGATGACATGCTTGAGGAGATGGAAATTGACGAGGAAAATGTCTGATCATTGAAATCTTATGATTTTGAAAGAAAACAAAATGGTCTTTTCAGAGCCACTCACTTTCTCCCGAAAGAGGACTTCAAACTAAGCACACAATTAATATATAGCATTTATACATAAATTGCCCATGCCGAACGGCTTCCCTTTCTCGTTATACATTATTTTAATCTACCACACTCACTCATTCATTCACGGAAAGAGGAAAGAAATAAAGCTTGAGCAGTTATCAAAACAACCATGGAAACCGAGAGAAACGATAGTGGTAATAATTCTACGTCATATAGACTTAATGCACATGCATGCAACACAGATATCGCAAATCTTCCAAATTCTACGTAACTTTCTGAGCGATTTGTGTATGGAAGATGGAGTCACGGAGCGCAAAGTTTGAGACAGTCTTGATTGGGTGATATTTTCTTTTTGAGATAGATCGGGCCAATAGTTTTATTTGTCGTGCATTTAATAAATATGAAATAACTTGCTGGGTAATTATGTAATAACTTATCATATTCGATTTTTTATGCGGAACTGCACAGACCGGTAGAGTCATATAAATTGTAGCCACCGCAAGTTCGCGGTTTATGCGCAACTGCACAGACCGGAAGCCCATATACATGTATCTGCCGCAAGTTCTCTTTTCGGAGACGGTGAAGCAAATTGCGCAATTATACTTGAAAACGTGTGCTTCGGATGCAGGCATATTGTAGTCTTTTACACACCGAAAGCGTATTTGTGCTTATTACAGAAAATTCGTAGTTTCGGTCGTGTCGTTATAGAGTATCCGCATATATAGTGCGAAATGATGCAAAAAAGCGCGAAATTGTAGCAAAGAACATAGCATCCATACGATTTCTCAAAATAATATGTCAGGGCGATTTGCCACAGTATAAACCAACCTAATAAAGTGCCATTTGATAGAATTGTAAATTATTCGTTTAATGATTCTCCTCTGTCACTCACAATAATCAGATCGTGATTAGCCCTTTGTCTCATGATCACAAGTTAATGATTACAATCATCTCGTCATTATGTGCAGGGGTTAAGGCGTTTACTGTCTCAATGCTGTCCGAACATAAGCTAGGCATATACTTGTCACACTGTTGAGGTTTCCGACTCATCAGTTTTGAAAAAAAAGTCGTGTCAGCAGTCACTCATCTGCCACAAGTCAGTTTTGATTCCAGGCTATATAAACCGTGACGGCCGTGTTTAATCATATCGCAATCATTTTGCAATACAGAAAAGTCAACCAATTGTCCAGAACAAAATTCCTGACATGGAGAACCACGCCAAATTGTATGCTGGTCTTGAAAAAGCAGAATCATCCTTTCAGAGAGCCTGTGAGCAGATCGTCTTTCTCAACAAACGGCTAGAACAGTTACAGCAGCGTTACGACAAGGCAAATCGAGAGGGCCGTAAATCATTACGTTACAACCTCCGCCTACAAATAGCAGCTGGGGAAGGCCTCCGGAATACGTTCTATGAATACGCCTGCAACAAAGCTGACCTGGTGACAAGTCTTCGGTGTACGCTGTATGGACCAGAAGCTGTGGATGACATGCTTGAGGAGATGGAAATGGACGAGGAAAATGTCTGATCATTGAAATCTTATGATTTTGAAAGAAAACAAAAGGCTCTTTTCAGAGCCACTCACTTTCTCCCGAAAGAGGACTTCAAACTAAGCACACAATTAATATATAGCATTTATACATAAATTGCCCATGCCGAACGGCTTCCCGTTCTCGTTATACATTATTTTAATCTACCACACTCACTCATTCATTCACGAAAGAGGAAAGAAATAAAGCTTGAGCAGTTATCAAAACAACCATGGAAACCGAGAGAAACGATAGTGGTAATAATTCTACGTCATATAGACTTAATGCACATGCATGTAAGACAGATATCGCAAATCTTCCAAATTCTATACGTAACTTTCAGAGCGATTTGTGTATGGAAGATGGAGTCACGGAGCGCAAAGTTTGAGACAGTCTTGATTGGGTGATATTTTCTTTTGAGATAGATCGGGCCAATAGTTTTATTTTGTCGTGCATTTAATAAATATGAAATAACTTGCTGGGTAATTATGTAATAACTCATCATATTCGATTTTTTATGCGGAACTGCACAGACCGGTAGAGTCATATATAAATTGTAGCCACCGCAAGTTCGCGGTTTATGCGCAACTGCACAGACCGGAAGCCCATATAAATGTATCTACCGCAAGTTCGCTTTTCGGAGACGGAGAGGCAAATTGCGCAATTATACTTGAAAACGTGTGCTTCGGATGCAGGCATATTGTAGTCTTTTACAAACCGAAAGCGTATTTGCGCTTATTACAGAAAATTCGTAGTTTCGGTCGTGTCGTTATAGAGTATCCGCACATATAGTGCGAAATGCTGCAAAAAAGCGCGAAATTGTAGCAAAGAATATAGCATCCATACGATTTCTCAAAATAATATGTCAGGGCGATTTGCCACAGTATAAACCAACCTAATAATTAAAAGTGCCATTTGATAAAATTGTAAATTATTTGCTTAATGATTCTCCTCTGTCACTCACAATAATCAGATCGTGATTAGCCCTTTGTCTCATGATCACAAGTTAATGATTACAATCATCTCGTCATTATCTGCAGGGGTTAAGGCGTATGCTGTCTCAATGCTGTTCGAACATAAGCTAGGCATATACTTGTCACACTGTTGAAGTTTCCGACTCATCAGTTTTGAAAAAGCCGTCTCAACAGTCACTCATCTGCCACAAGTCAGTTTTGATTCCAGGCTATATAAACCGTGACGGCCGTGTTTAATCATATCGCAATCATTTTGCAATACAGAAAAGTCAACCAATTGTCCAGAACAAAATTCCTGACATGGAGAACTACGCCAAATTGTATGCTGGTCTTGAAAAAGCAGAATCATCCTTTCAGAGAGCCTGTGAGCAGATCGTCTTTCTCAACAAACGGCTAGGAGAGTTACAGCAGCGTTACGACAAGGCAAATCGAGAGGGCCGTAAATCATTCCGTTACAACCTCCGCCTACAAATAGCAGCTGGGGAAGGCCTCCGGAATACGTTCTATGAATACGCCTGCAACAAAGCTGAGTCTTCGGTGTACGCTGTATGGACCAGAAGCTGTGGATGACATGCTTGATGAGATGGAAATGGACGAGGAAAATGTCTGATCATTGAAATCTTATGATTTTGAAAGAAAACAAAAGGGTCTTTTCAGAGCCACTCACTTTCTCCCGAAAGAGGACTTCAAACTAAGCACACAATTAATATATAGCATTTATACATAAATTGCCCATGCCGAACAGCTTCCCTTTCTCGTTATACATTATTTTAATCTACCACACTCACTCATTCATTCACGGAAAGAGGAAAGAAATAAAGCTTGAGCAGTTATCAAAACAACCATGGAAACCGAGAGAAACGATAGTGGTAATAATTCTACGTCATATAGACTTAATGCACATGCATGTAAGACAGATATCGCAAATCTTCCAAATTCTATACGTAACTTTCAGAGCGATTTGTGTATGGAAGATGGAGTCACGGAGCGCAAAGTTTGAGACAGTCTTGATTGGGTGATATTTTCTTTTGAGATAGATTGGGCCAATAGTTTTATTCGTCGTGCATTTAATAAATATGAAATAACTTGCTGGGTAATTATGTAATAACTTATCATATTCGATTTTTTATGCGGAACTGCACAGACCGGTAGAGTCATATATAAATTGTAGCCACCGCAAGTTCGCAGTTTATGCGCAACTGCACAGACCGGTAGCCCATATAAATGTATCTACCGCAAGTTCTCTTTTCGGAGACGGTGAAGCAAATTGCGCAATTATACTTGAAAACGTGTGCTTCGGATGCAGGCATATTGAAGTCTTTTACATACCGAAAGCGTATTTGTGCTTATTACAGAAAATTCGTAGTTTCGGTCGTGTCGTTATAGAGTATCCGCACATATAGTGCGAAATGATGCAAAAAAGCGCGAAATTGTAGCAAAGAACATAGCATCCATACGATTTCTCAAAACAATATGTCAGGGCGATTTGCCACAGTATAAACCAACCTAATAAAGTGCCATTTGATAGAATTGTAAATTATTCGTTTAATGATTCTCCTCTGTCACTCACAATAATCAGATCGTGATTAGCCCTTTGTCTCATGATCACAAGTTAATGATTACAATCATCTCGTCATTATGTGCAGGGGTTAAGGCGTTTACTGTCTCAATGCTGTCCGAACATAAGCTAGGCATATACTTGTCACACTGTTGAGGTTTCCGACTCATCAGTTTTGAAAAAAGTCGTGTCAGCAGTCACTCATCTGCCACAAGTCAGTTTTGATTCCAGGCTATATAAACCGTGACGGCCGTGTTTAATCATATCGCAATCATTTTGCAATACATAAAAGTCAACCAATTGTCCAGAACAAAATTCCTGACATGGAGAACCACGCCAAATTGTATGCTGGTCTTGAAAAGCAGAATCATCCTTTCAGAGAGCCTGTGAGCAGATCGTCTTTCTCAACAAACGGCTAGAACAGTTACAGCAGCGTTACGACAAGGCAAATAGAGAGGGCCGTTAATCATTCCGTTACAACCACCGCCTACAAATAGCAGCTGGGGAAGGCCTCCGGAATACGTTCTATGAATACGCCTGCAACAAAGCTGACCTGGTGACAAGTCTTCGGTGTACGCTGTATGGACCAGAAGCTGTGGCTGACATGCTTGAGGAGATGGAAATGGACGAGGAAAATGTCTGATCATTGAAATCTTATGATTTTGAAAGAAAACAAAAGGCTCTTTTCAGAGCCACTCACTTTCTCCCAAAAGAGGACTTCAAATTAAGCACACAATTAATAGATAGCATTTATACATAAATTGCCCATGCCGAACGGCTTCCCGTTCTCGTTATACATTATTGTAATCTACCACACTCACTCATTCATTCACGGAAAGAGGAAAGAAATAAAGCTTGAGCAGTTATCAAAACAACCATGGAAACCGAGAGAACCGATAGTGGTAATAATTCTACGTCATATAGATTTAATGCACATGCATGCAACACAGATATCGCAAATCTTCCAAATTCTACGTAACTTTCAGAGCGATTTGTGTATGGAAGATGGAGTCACGGAGCGCAAAGTTTGAGACAGTCTTGATTGGGTGATATTTTCTTTTGAGATAGATCAGGCCAATAGTTTTATTTGTCGTGCATTTAATAAATATGAAATAACTTGCTGGGTATTATGTAATAACTTATCATATTCGATTTTTTATGCGGAACTGCACAGACCGATAGAATCATATATAAATTGTAGCCACCGCAAGTTCGCGGTTTATGCGCAACTGCACAGACCGGAAGCCCATATAAATGTATCTACCCCAAGTTCTCTTTTCGGAGACGGTGAGACAAATTGCGCAATTATACTTGAAAACGTGTGCTTCGGATGCAGGCATATTGTAGTCTTTTACAAACGGAAAGCGTATTTGTGCTTATTACAGAAAATTCGTAGTTTCGGTCGTTTCGTTATAGAGTATCCGCACATATAGTGCGAAATGATGCAAAAAAGCGGGAAATTGTAGCAAAGAACATAGCATCCATACGATTTCTCAAAATAATATGTCAGGGCGATTTGCCACTGTATAAACCAACCTAATAAAGTGCCATTTGATAGAATTGTAAATTATTTGTTTAACGATATACTTGTCACACTGTTGAGGTTTCCGACTCATCAGTTTTGAAAAAAGTCGTTTCAGCAGTCACTCATCTGCCACAAGTCAGTTTTGATTCCAGGCTATATAAACAGTGACGGCCGTGTTTAATCATATCAGAATCATTTTGCTATACAGAAAAGTCAACCAATTGTCCAGAACAAAATTCCTGACATGGAGAACCACGCCAAATTGTATGCTGGTCTTGAAAAAGCAGAATCATCCTTTCAGAGAGCCTGTGAGCAGATCATCTTTCTCAACAAACGGCTAGAAGAGTTCAAGCAGCGTTACGACAAGGCAAATCGAGAGGGCCGTAAATCATTCCGTTACAACCTCCGCCTACAAATAGCAGCTGGGGAAGGCCTCGGAAATACGTTCTATGAATACGCCTGCAACAAAGCTGACCTGGTGACAAGTCTTCGGTGTACGCTGTATGGACCAGAAGCTGTGGATGACATGCTTGAGGAGATGGAAATTGACGAGGAAAATGTCTGATCATTGAAATCTTATGATTTTGAAAGAAAACAAAATGGTCTTTTCAGAGCCACTCACTTTCTCCCGAAAGAGGACTTCAAACTAAGCACACAATTAATATATAGCATTTATACATAAATTGCCCATGCCGAACGGCTTCCCTTTCTCGTTATACATTATTTTAATCTACCACACTCACTCATTCATTCACGGAAAGAGGAAAGAAATAAAGCTTGAGCAGTTATCAAAACAACCATGGAAACCGAGAGAAACGATAGTGGTAATAATTCTACGTCATATAGACTTAATGCACATGCATGTAAGACAGATATCGCAAATCTTCCAAATTCTACGTAACTTTCAAGGCGATTTGTGTATGGAAGATGGAGTCACGGAGCGCAAAGTTTGAGACAGTCTTGATTGGGTGATATTTTCTTTTGAGATAGATCGGGCCAATAGTTTTATTTGTCGTGCATTTAATAAATATGAAATAACTTGTTGGGTAATTATGTAATAACTTATCATATTGGATTTTGTATGCGGAACTGCACAGACCGGTAGAGTCATATATAAATTGTAGCCACGCAAGTTCGCGGTTTATGCTCAACTGCACAGACCGGAAGCCCATATAAATGTATCTACCGCAAGTTCTCTTTTCGGAGACGGTGAAGCAAATTGCGCAATTATACTTGAAAACGTGTGCTTCGGATGCAGGCATATTGTAGTCTTTTACTGCATAAGAACGTATTTGTGTGCTTATTACAGAAAATTCGTAGTTTCGGTCGTGTTGTTATAGAGTATCCGCACATATAGTGCGAAATGATGCAAAAAAGCGCGAAATTGTAGCAAAGAACATAGCATCCATACGATTTCTCAAAATATTATGTCAGGGCGATTTGCCACAGTATAAACCAACCTAATAAAGTGCCATTTGATAGAATTGTAAATTATTCGTTTAATGATTCTCCTCTGTCACTCACAATAATCAGATCGTGATTAGCCCTTTGTCTCATGATCACAAGTTAATGATTACAATCATCTCGTCATTATGTTGCTGGGGTTAAGGCGTTTACTGTCTCAATGCTGTCCGAACATAAGCTAGGCATATACTTGTCACACTGTTGAGGTTTCCGACTCATCAGTTTTGAAAAAAAGTCGTGTCAGCAGTCACTCATCTGCCACAAGTCAGTTTTGATTCCAGGCTATGTAAACCGTGACGGCCGTGTTTAATCATATCGCAATCATTTTGCAATACAGAAAAGTCAACCAATTGTCCAGAACAAAATTCCTGACATGGAGAACCACGCCAAATGGTATGCTGGTCTTGAAAAAAAACTGAGATAAATGCCAGAGAGCCTGTGAGCAGATCGTCTTTCTCAACAAACGGCTAGAACAATTTTGGCAAGCGTTGAGCGAGCAAATCGAGGAAGACCGTAAATCATTTCATTGCAGCCTCCGCTACAAATAGCAGCTGGGGAAGACCTCCGGAATACGTTCTATGAATACGCCTGCAACAAGGCTGACCTGGTGACAAGTCTTCGGTGTACGCTGTATGGACCAGAAGCTGTGGATGACATGCTTGAGGAGATGGAAATGGACGAGGAAAATGTCTGATCATTGAAATCTTATGATTTTGAAGAAAAAAAGGCTCTTTTCAGAGCCACTCACTTTCTCCCGAAAGAGGACTTCAAACTAAGCACACAATTAATATATAGCATTTATACATAAATTGCCCATGCCGAACGGCTTTCCGTTCTCGTTATACATTATTTTAATCTACCACACTCACTCATTCGTTCACGGAAAGAGGAAAGAAATAAAGCATGAGCAGTTATCAAAACAACCATGGAAACCGAAAGAACCGATAGTGGTAATAATTCTACGTCATATAGACTTAATGCACATGCATGCAACACAGATATCGCAAATCTTCCAAATTCTACGTAACTTTCAGAGCGATTTGTGTATGGAAGATGGAGTCACGGAGCGCAAAGTTTGAGACAGTCTTGATTAGGTGATATTTTCTTTTGAGATAGATCGGGCCAATAGTTTTATTTGTCGTGCATTTAATAAATATGAAATAACTTGCTGGGTAATTATGTAATAACTTATCATATTCGATTTTTATGCGGAACTGCACAGACCGATAGAGTCATATATAAATTGTAGCCACCGCAAGTTCGCGGTTTATGCGCAACTGCACAGACCGGAAGCCCATATAAATGTATCTACCGCAAGTTCTCTTTTCGGGAGACGAGGAGGAGGCAAATTGCGCAATTATACTTGAGCAGTGATAGCCGGATGCAGGCATATTGTAGTCTTACAAACCGAAAGCGTATTTGTGCTTATTACAGATAATTCGTAGTTCCGGTCGTGTCGTAAAAGAATATCCGCACATATAGTGCGAAATGATGCACAAAACAGCAGAAATTGTAGCAAAGAACATAGCATCCATACGATTTCTCAAAAATAATATGTCAGGGCGATTGCCACAATTATAAACCAACCTAATAAAAGTGCCATTTGATAGAATTGTAAATCATTTGTTTAATGATTCTCCTCTGTCACTCACAATAATCAGATCGTGATTAGCCCTTTGTCTCATGATCACAAGTTAATGATTACAATCATCTCGTCATTATGTGCAGGGGTTAAGGCGCATACTGTCTCAATGCTGTCCGAACATAAGCTAGGCATATACTTGTCACACTGTTGAGGTTTCCGACTCATCAGTTTTGGAAAAAAAGTCGTGTCAGCAGTCACTCATCTGCTACAAGTCAGTTTTGAGTCCAGGCTATATAAACCGTGACGGCCGTGTTTAATCATATCGTAATCATTTTGCAATACAGAAAAGTCAACCAATTGTCCAGGACAAAATTCCTGACATGGAGAACCACGCCAAATTGTATGCTGGTCTTGAAAAAGCAGAATCATCCTTTCAGAGAGCCTGTGAGCAGATCGTCTTTCTCAACAAACGGCTAGAAGAGTTACAGCAGCGTTACGACAAGGCAAATAGAGGGCCGTAAATCATTCCGTTACAACCTCCGCCTACAAATAGCAGCTGGGGAAGACCTTCGGAATACGTTCTATGAATACGCCTGCAACAAAGCTAACCTGGTGACAAGTCTTCGGTATACGCTGTATGGACCAGAAGATGTGGATGACATGCTTGATGAGGAGATGGAAATGGAAGAGGAAAATGTCTGATCATTGAAATCTTATGATTTTGAAGAAAACGAAAACTTTTCGGAGCACTCACTCTCAAAAGAGGACTTCAAACTAAGCACACAATTAATATATAGCATTTATACATAAATTGCCCATGCCGAACGGCTTCCCGTTCTCGTTATACATTATTTTAATCTATCACACTCACTCATTCATTCACGGAAAGAGGAAAGAAATAAAGCTTGAGCAGTTATCAAAATAACCATGGAAACCGAGATAAACGATGGTGGTAATAATTCTACGTCATATAGACTTAATGCACATGCAAGACAGATATCGCAAATCTTCCAAATTCTACGTAACTTTCAGAGCCATTTGTGTATGGAAGATGGAGTCACGGAGCGCAAAGTTTGAGACAGTCTTGATTGGGTGATATTTTTTTTTGAGATAGACCGGGCCAATAGTTTTATTTGTCGTGCATTTAATAAATATGAAATAACTTGCTGGGTAATTATGTAATAACTTATCATATTCGACTTTTTATGCGGA
>JAVTVY010030614.1:0-12058 GCA_036873755.1 Hanleya hanleyi
ATTCCCCAATACATATGTGAAGTTTCGACTTCATCGGTTGAACGGCGGCCGGGGTACAGTTGATACAAAATCCGGCGGACTCACACATTAGCAATAACAATAGGTTTGCACGCCTGTGGCTTGCAACCCTAATAATGTCTCCATTTGAAAATTTGACAATTTTGATTCCTCTATAGCGGCGAAACTATTAAACCTACGTAAAAAGGGTAGACACACTTCTGAAAGAGCTGCTTCTGGACAATATAATACAACAAACTATAAGGCTGTACCTATCGTAGTCCCAGAGATATAGGCTCTACAAGATGTGTCCCGTTTCTGACAAAATTCAAGATGGCGGCCAAACCACGTGACCGAGGACCAAAATTTTTGCATATTCGTGATCGCCATATCGCAATGCATATATGTAGCCACTTCCCCCGTCCAAATCCGTTATTCGAAAAACCGACAATTTTGATTGGTCAATGGCGGCCATTTTGTTTCACGGAGTAAAATTTCAAATAGAATTTTGAGAGCTCCTCATCCATGGAACATGTGTACCAAGTTTCGAGTCAATCAACCCAGCGGTTCCAGAGGAGAAGATCTTGAAAGGTTTTAGAGAAAATCCAAGATGGCCGCCGAACCATCTGACCAATCGGCTTCTTCTTTTGATATGCACTAGGTCCCACATTCCCCAATACATATGTGAAGTTTCGACTTCATCGGTTGAACGGCGACCGGGGTACAGTTGATACAAAATCCGGCGGACTCACACATTAGCAATAACAATAGGTTTGCACGCCTGTGGCTTGCAACCCTAATAATGTCTCCATTTGAAAATTTGACAATTTTGATTCCTCTATAGCGGCGAAACTATTGAACCTACGTAAAAAGGGTAGACACACTTCTGAAAGAGCTGCTTCTGGACAATATAATACAACAAACTATAAGGCTGTACCTATCGTAGTCCCAGAGATATAGGCTCTACAAGATGTGTCCCGTTTCTGACAAAATTCAAGATGGCGGCCAAACCACGTGACCGAGGACCAAAATTTTTGCATATTCGTGATCGCCATATCGCAATGCATATATGTAGCCACTTTCCCCGTCCAAATCCGTTATTCGAAAAACCGACAATTTTGATTGGTCAATGGCGGCCATTTTGTTTCACGGAGTAAAATTTCAAATAGAATTTTGAGAGCTCCTCATCCATGGAACATGTGTACCAAGTTTCGAGTCAATCGACCCAGCGGTTCCAGAGGAGAAGATCTTGAAAGGTTTTAGAGAAAATCCAAGATGGCCGCCGAACCATCTGACCAATCGGCTTCTTCTTTTGATATGCACTAGGTCCCACATTCCCCAATACATATGTGAAGTTTCGACTTCATCGGTTGAACGGCGGCCGGGGTACAGTTGACACAAAATCCGGCGGACTCACACATTAGCAATAACAATAGGTTTGCACGCCTGTGGCTTGCAACCCTAATAATGTCTCCATTTGAAAATTTGACAATTTTGATTCCTCTATAGCGGCGAAACTATTGAACCTACGTAAAAAGGGTAGACACACTTCTGAAAGAGCTGCTTCTGGACAATATAATACAACAAACTATAAGGCTGTACCTATCGTAGTCCCAGAGATATAGGCTCTACAAGATGTGTCCCGTTTCTGACAAAATTCAAGATGGCGGCCAAACCACGTGACCGAGGACCAAAATTTTTGCATATTCGTGATCGCCATATCGCAATGCATATATGTAGCCACTTTCCCCGTCCAAATCCGTTATTCGAAAAACCGACAATATTGATTGGTCAATGGCGGCCATTTTGTTTTACGGAGTAAAATTTCAAATAGAATTTTGAGAGCTCCTCATCCATGGAACATGTGTACCAAGTTT
The DNA here is from genome assembly GCA_036873755.1 of Hanleya hanleyi. Taxonomy (NCBI): domain Eukaryota; kingdom Metazoa; phylum Mollusca; class Polyplacophora; order Lepidopleurida; family Hanleyidae; genus Hanleya; species Hanleya hanleyi. Next base: position 1,875 of record JAVTVY010030614.1, read on the forward strand.
CGAGTCAATCGACCCAGCGGTTCCAGAGGAGAAGATCTTGAAAGGTTTTAGAGAAAATCCAAGATGGCCGCCGAACCATCTGACCAATCGGCTTCTTCTTTTGATATGCACTAGGTCCCACATTCCCCAATACATATGTGAAGTTTCGACTTCATCGGTTGAACGGCGGCCGGGGTACAGTTGATACAAAATCCGGCGGACTCACACATTAGCAATAACAATAGGTTTGCACGCCTGTGGCTTGCAACCCTAATAATGTCTCCATTTGAAAATTTGACAATTTTGATTCCTCTATAGCGGCGAAACTATTGAACCTACGTAAAAAGGGTAGACACACTTCTGAAAGAGCTGCTTCTGGACAATATAATACAACAAACTATAAGGCTGTACCTATCGTAGTCCCAGAGATATAGGCTCTACAAGATGTGTCCCGTTTCTGACAAAATTCAAGATGGCGGCCAAACCACGTGACCGAGGACCAAAATTTTTGCATATTCGTAATCGCCATATCGCAATGCATATATGTAGCCACTTTTCCCGTCCAAATCCGTTATTCGAAAAACCGACAAATTTGATTGGTCAATGGCGGCCATTTTGTTTTACGGAGTAAAATTTCAAATAGAATTTTGAGAGCTCCTCATCCATGGAACATGTGTACCAAGTTTCGAGTCAATCGACCCAGCGGTTCCAGAGGAGAAGATCTTGAAAGGTTATAGGGAAAATCCAAGATGGCCGCCGAACCATCTGACCAATCGGCTTCTTCTTTTGATATGCACTAGATCCCACATTCCCCAATACATATGTGAAGTTTCGACTTCATCGGTTGAACGGCGGCCGGGGTACAGTTGACACAAAATCCGGCGGACTCACACATTAGCAATAACAATAGGTTTGCACGCCTGTGGCTTGCAACCCTAATAATGTCTCCATTTGAAAATTTGACAATTTTGATTCCTCTATAGCGGCGAAACTATTGAACCTACGTAAAAAGGGTAGACACACTTCTGAAAGAGCTGCTTCTGGACAATATAATACAACAAACTATAAGGCTGTACCTATCGTAGTCCCAGAGATATAGGCTCTACAAGATGTGCCCGTTTCTGACAAAATTCAAGATGGCGGCCAAACCACGTGACCGAGGACCAAAATTTTTGCATATTCGTAATCGCCATATCGCAATGCATATATGTAGCCACTTTTCCCGTCCAAATCCGTTATTCGAAAAACCGACAATTTTGATTGGTCAATGGCGGCCATTTTGTTTTACGGAGTAAAATTTCAAATAGAATTTTGAGAGCTCCTCATCCATGGAACATGTGTACCAAGTTTCGAGTCAATCGACCCAGCGGTTCCAGAGGAGAAGATCTTGAAAGGTTTTAGGGAAAATCCAAGATGGCCGCCGAACCATCTGACCAATCGGCTTCTTCTTTTGATATGCACTATATCTCACATTCCCCAATACTTATGTGAAGTTTCGACTTCATCGGTTAAACAGCGGCCGGGATACAGTTGACACAAAATCCGGCGGAATCACACATTAGCAATAACAATAGGTTTGCACGCCTGTGGCTTGCAACCCTAATAATGTCTTCATTTGAAAATTTGACAATTTTGATTCCTCTATAGCGGCGAAACTATTGAACCTACGTAAAAGGGTAGACACACTTCTGAAAGAGCTGCTTCTGGACAATATAATACTACAAACTATAAGGCTGTACCTATCGTAGTCCCAGAGATATAGGCTCTACAAGATGTGTCCCGTTTCTGACAAAATTCAAGATGGCGGCCAAACCACGTGACCGAGGACCAAAATTTTTGCATATTCGTAATCGCCATATCGCAATGCATATATGTAGCCACTTTTCCCGTCCAAATCCGTTATTCGAAAAACCGACAAATTTGATTGGTCAATGGCGGCCATTTTGTTTCACGGAGTAAAATTCTCAAATAGAATTTTGAGAGCTCCTTATCCATGGAACATGTGTACCAAGCTTGAGTCAATCGACCCAGCGGTTCCAGAGGAGAAGATCTTGAAAGGTTTTAGAGAAAATCCAAGATGGCCGCCGAACCATCTGACCAATCAGCTTCTTCTTTTGATATGCACTAGATCTCACATTCCCCAATACTTATGTGAAGTTTCGGCTTCATCGGTTAAACAGCGGCCGGGATACAGTTGACACAAAATCCGGCGGAATCACACATTAGCAATAACAATAGGTTTGCACGCCTGTGGCTTGCAACCCTAATGATGTCTTCATTTGAAAATTTGACAATTTTGATTCCTCTATAGCGGCGAAACTATTGAACCTACGTAAAAAGGGTAGACACACTTCTGAAAGAGCTGCTTCTGGACAATATAATACAACAAACTATAAGGCTGTACCTATCGTAGTCCCAGATATATAGGCTCTACAACATGTGTCCCGTTTCTGACAAAATTCAAGATGGCGGCCAAACCACGTGACCGAGGACCAACATTTTTGCATATTCGTGATCGCCATATCGCAATGCATATATGTAGCCACTTTCCCCGTCCAAATCCGTTATTCGAAAAACCGACAATTTTGATTGGTCAATGGCGGCCATTTTGTTTCACGGAGTAAAATTTCAAATAGAATTTTGAGAGCTCCTCATCCATGGAACATGTGTACCAAGTTTCGAGTCAATCGACCCAGCGGTTCCAGAGGAGAAGATCTTGAAAGGTTTTAGAGAAAATCCAAGATGGCCGCCGAACCATCTGACCAATCAGCTTCTTCTTTTGATATGCACTAGATCTCACATTCGCCAATATGTATGTGAAGTTTCGACTTCATCGGTTGAACAGCGGCCGGGATACAGTTGACACAAAATCCGGCGGGATCACACATTAGCAATAACAATAGGTTTGCACGCCTGTGGCTTGCAACCCTAATAATGTCTTCATTTGAAAATTTGACAATTTTGATTCCTCTATAGCGGCGAAAACTATTGAACCTACGTAAAAAGGGTAGACACACTTCTGAAAGAGCTGCTTCTGGACAATATAATACAACAAACTAAGGCTGTATTCTATCGTAGTCCCAGAGATATAGGCTCTACAAGATGTGTCCTAAGCCAGACATAATTCAAGATGGCGGCCAAACCACGTGACCGAGGACCAAAATTTTGCATATTCGTGATCATACTGCAATATATATGTAGCCACTTTCCCCGTTCAAATCCGTTATTTGAAAAACCGACAATTTTGATTGGTCAATGGCGGCCATCTTGTTTTACGGAACAAATTTTCAAATGCAAATCTGAGAGCCCCAGATCCATTGAGCATGTGTACCAAGTGTCGAGTCAATCGACCCAGCGGTTCTAGAGGAGAAGATCTTGAAAGATTTTAGGGAAAATCCAAGATGGCCGCCGAACCATCTGACCAATCAGCTTCTTCTTTTGATATGCACTAGATCTCACATTCCCCAATACTTATGTGAAGTTTCGATTTCATCGGTTAAACAGCGGCCGGGATACAGTTGACACAAAATCCGGCGGAATCACACATTAGCAATAACAATAGGTTTGCACGCCTGTGGCTTGCAACCCTAATAATGTCTCCATTTGAAAATTTGACAATTTTGATTCCTCTATAGCGGCGAAACTATTGAACCTACGTTAAAAGGGTAGACACACTTCTGAAAGAGCTGCTTCTGGACAATATAATACAACAAACTATATGGCTGTACCTATCGTAGTCCCAGTGAGATATAGGCCTTTACAAGATGTGTCCCGCTTTCTGACAAAATTCAAGATGGCGGCCAAACCACGTGACCGAGGACCAAAATTTTTGCATATTCGTAATCGCCATATCGCAATGCATATATGTAGCCACTTTTCCCGTCCAAATCCGTTATTCGAAAAACCGACAAATTTGATTGGTCAATGGCGGCCATTTTGTTTTACGGAGTAAAATTTCAAATAGAATTTTGAGAGCTCCTCATCCATGGAACATGTGTACCAAGTTTCGAGTCAATCGACCCAGCGGTTCCAGAGGAGAAGATCTTGAAAGGTTTTAGGGAAAATCCAAGATGGCCGCCGAACCATCTGACCTATCGGCTTCTTCTTTTGATATGCACTAGATCCCACATTCCCCAATACATATGTGAAGTTTCGACTTCATCGGTTGAACGGCGGCCGGGGTACAGTTGACACAAAATCCGGCGGACTCACACATTAGCAATAACAATAGGTTTGCACGCCTGTGGCTTGCAACCCTAATAATGTCTCCATTTGAAAATTTGACAATTTTGATTCCTCTATAGCGGCGAAACTATTGAACCTACGTAAAAAGGGTAGACACACTTCTGAAAGAGCTGCTTCTGGACAATATAATACAACAAACTATAAGGCTGTACCTATCGTAGTCCCAGAGATATAGGCTCTACAAGATGTGTCCCGTTTCTGACAAAATTCAAGATGGCGGCCAAACCACGTGACCGAGGACCAAAATTTTTGCATATTCGTGATCGCCATATCGCAATGCATATATGTAGCCACTTTCCCCGTCCAAATCCGTTATTCGAAAAACCGACAATTTTGATTGGTCAATGGCGGCCATTTTGTTTTACGGAGTAAAATTTCAAATAGAATTTTGAGAGCTCCTCATCCATGGAACATGTGTACCAAGTTTCGAGTCAATCGACCCAGCGGTTCCAGAGGAGAAGATCTTGAAAGGTTTTAGAGAAAATCCAAGATGGCCGCCGAACCATCTGACCAATCGGCTTCTTCTTTTGATATGCACTAGATCCCACATTCCCCAATACATATGTGAAGTTTCGACTTCATCGGTTGACACAAAATCCGGCGGACTCACACATTAGCAATAACAATAGGTTTGCACGCCTGTGGCTTGCAACCCTAATAATGTCTCCATTTGAAAATTTGACAATTTTGATTCCTCTATAGCGGCGAAACTATTGAACCTACGTAAAAAGGGTAGACACACTTCTGAAAGAGCTGCTTCTGGACAATATAATACAACAAACTATAAGGCTGTACCTATCGTAGTCCCAGAGATATAGGCTCTACAAGATGTGTCCCGTTTCTGACAAAATTCAAGATGGCGGCCAAACCACGTGACCGAGGACCAAAATTTTTTGCATATTCGTATCGCCATATCGCAATGCATATATGTAGCCACTTTCCCCGTCCAAATCCGTTATTCGAAAAACCGACAATTTTGATTGGTCAATGGCGGCCATTTTGTTTTACGGAGTAAAATTTCAAATAGAATTTTGAGAGCTCCTCATCCATGGAACATGTGTACCAAGTTTCGAGTCAATCGACCCAGCGGTTCCAGAGGAGAAGATCTTGAAAGGTTTTAGAGAAAATCCAAGATGGCCGCCGAACCATCTGACCAATCGGCTTCTTCTTTTGATATGCACTAGGTCCCACATTCCCCAATACATATGTGAAGTTTCGACTTCATCGGTTGAACGGCGGCCGGGGTACAGTTGATACAAAATCCGGCGGACTCACACATTAGCAATAACAATAGGTTTGCACGCCTGTGGCTTGCAACCCTAATAATCCGTAGAATAACAAAAGGTCTTTCCATCTGTAATGGAAAGACCTAATGACTGTCTAACTGATGTGAAGCACCCTCTCGAGTTTGAAGTCAATTGGTCAAATTGTTCTCGAGATATCACGTTCACAAGATCCGAGACGGATGGAATCCAATATGGTCAATGGCAGCCATCTTGGATTATGTACCTCAGTGAAAACCAATACCAATGGCCATCTAACTGATGTGAAGCACATTCTCAAGTTTGAAGTCGATTGGTTGATTTGTTCTTGAGATATCGCACTCACAAGTTGTGGAACGGAGTGAATCCAATATGGTCCATGGCAGCCATCTTGGATTACATACCTCAGTGAAAATCAATACCAATGGTCGTCTAACTGATGCGAAGCACATTCTCAAGTTTGAAGTCGATTGGTTGAACTGTTCTCGAGATATCGCGTTCACCATGTGCGTATAATAAGCTGTTGATATAAGCACGCGCCTTACTTGATGACGTGAACAACAACAACAACGTAATACAACGAAGTAAAAAGGCAGAAAAAAATTCATTATCGTTAAAATTTAGCACGTATACTTCCCAACGAAAACTTAAAGACTCGAGACGATGATTTCCAGTCATTGTTAGCGTAAATCCAGGCGTAAATGACTTCCATAAAATCATCCCCATAGCCGCCTAGGTGTCCATCTTTTGCATGAATGGTGAAAGGTCAAGGTCAGTCTGCAGTGATGTCACACATCGGCTTCACCTGCAAAGCTAGGAAAAAACCGGCTTTTTTCCGTCCTGCCTCGACAACCAAAGGCTAGTCTGTAGAATAGGTCAACTTCTTTGTCTTCTTCGGTCATCCGAGAATCAGTGAAAGACCGTTGCTTAGCACCATACCTTAGGTAAAAGCTCGTCAATGGGGTCTTGCCTCGCCCTATTGTATTGCCGCTGGGCTGGAAGCCGTGAGCAATGGAGTTCCCATGTCGGAATGAGATCTGAGCAACTCTAGGCTGCTTTGTCTGTCGTAGATGTCAAACTCCAGTCCCCAGAGGCCTGTAGAAATTCATGCCTGCGTAATTACAGTAGGCTTGTATCATTTCAAGAAATACTTGTTGTTGTTGCAAATAACTTTACCAAAACACATATAGCCTTTGCAAAAGAAAAACATAGTGAATGTGAATTTCTAATTGAGACCAAGAACGATTGCAAAATTTGCAGCGTTTATAATTCCAGGTGTCTTAGACATTGTTTTTACAATGTATATATCCAAATCTAGACTGAATTTCCCTATCAAGATACATGTAGGCAAAAACAAAAAATCTAATTCTAGCAGAGCTCTCTCTAAACACGTCCACACGCTGTGACTGTAGGAAGAAAGGATTTGGGGAAGTGGGTTTGGGCGCAGGCGCAGTGTAACCTATTGGCTGAGGCTCCAGAGGGGTGATAACTTTTAGTCTACAGCAGGATCTCCAAAAGGAGGATTATGGGCAATACAATACAATAGCAGGTGTAGATTTGAGAAATAAATATAACACTTGCACCTGTGGTATAAATGTAGAAAAGTTAACTCTAAAGCTTCACAATATATCATAACAATAGGCTTATAATTTGACCTTGGAAATAGGTCACGGTCATGTTTAATAAGATTCAGGTTAATAAGCATCTATGCATCTGAATTGTGGATTTGGAAATGGTGGCTCTAGTCCTTCTACTAGAGATGTGTTAACAGTATTGCATCTACATTATTCGACCTTGAGAACATAGGTCGCGTGGCCAGTCCTCTTAGACTACTGGTACATCATTAGCTGCATATGTGGTATGAATCTGGGAAGCTTGGCTATAATCTATCAAGAGATATTCTACTAACAGTAAATCTATTTTTAACATAGATAAAAGCTTAATTTGACCTTGATAAAATAGGTCAATGGCAGCAGTCATATTAAATAGGCTTCTGCCAGTAGCCTCAGATACAGCTATTACCTGAATTTAAGACTGGGTATTATCCTTCAAAACATAATTGGGTTAACAACTTTGTTAATGCTTTAGAAGTATAATCAGACTTTGAAAAAATGGGTCAAGGTCGATCATTTTGAATAAGTTTATGCTCCACTGCCACCACCATATGGGATGTTGTAATAATTTGGAAAGCCTGGCTGCTATTTTTCAAGAGATATCATGTTAACCAGGATGATGAATGAACAGACAGACTTAGACGGAAGAATGGATGGGTGGACAGACAGACAATGCTGATGATGACAATATCCTTCAGCCAAATTTAGAAAATAGTTGACTACGGAGAATGACATAATTCTCGAATAATTCGTTTTGAGCATTACTCTACATCAATATTTTGGGGTGATCAGATTCATTGGAGCAGAAATTTGATTAAATGGTAAACACGATAAAAATATTTAGGTGATCAAATTTATTAGGTTGGTTTGACCAAATTTTATGGGTCCTGGTCTTTAATTTGTGTTTTGAATTAGATTTACACGCCTATGTAGTTAGTTTCCTATGCCAGACGATGGATAATTTCTGACAAAAAAAAAAAAAACGCAAAATGGGACCAACCATCATGACCATGGGGTCGCACTACATTGTCCCAGTAAAAACTATTTTAATGAGAGATCGTGAAGGATCTTGGCGCCCACCATTGTCCAATAATTGTAAGCTAATGACTAGAGGATCTTTTTGTCCATTGTTACTAAGTACAAACGATTGATTTGTAATTTTGTTTACAGAATTTCGAATCTGAGCGAAAAAGGTCACTGAAAAACACCAAGATATAATCTAAGTTTCAGGAGTTTCAAGATTTCTAGAAACTGTACTCATGTCGGTTGTTATAATACAGGAGAAATGAGCAAAGTTAGTCTGAAAGTGAATGTACATGTACGGAGGATTCTTCGCCTTTGTTTCGTAGTATTTTTTTTAGTTATTTTTTTGCACGTGTCATCATTGGGTACTGGAAGCGAAGACCAATCTCTTTGACACTTTGGCATGAGCTTTGAAACATACTTGAGATTTTATAATTAAGAACGAGTGCTAATTCTGTTCTGTTTACATATATACGGCTATTTTGAGATATCTCTTTTAAGATACCATGCCTGAAAATAGTAAGATGGTTAATACTGAAGGGATCCGGTCTGCGCACTAATGTTGAAACTTCGAAAGTGCCTGAATCCTGATTATCTACCTTGGATCGAAACATGCAGTAGTCTACAGTTGTGACGTCCCTTCATGTAGCCGACCCGCCGGCAGACGAAAGGGTGGAGCAGTTCAATTGCTACTGCATGGACTAAAGAAAGCTGATTTTAAATTTGAAGAAATACATTTTAATTCTGAATTATTTGAACTCCTTGATATGGCAGGTGAAGGTATGGATATTCTCTATAGTCAATATATAGAATCGGACCAGAAAAGGTATCTTGCACAACTAGACCCCAAGGGGAACCTGTGTACCAAATTTGAGAAAGATCCATACAGTACTTCCTGAGAAATTGCAATAACAAGGTTTCAAAGGGAAATCCAAGATGGCTGCCTGGTGGCCATATTGAATTTTCGAATTGGACCAAAAAAGGTATCTTGCACAACTAGACCCCAAGGGGAACCTGTGTACCAAATTTGAGAAAGATCCATGCAGAAGTTCCTGAGAAATCGCGATAACAAGGTTTCATGGGGGAAATGCAAGATGGCTGCCTGGTGGCCATATTGGATTTTCGAATCGGACCAGAAAAGGTATCTTGCACAACTAGACCCCAAGGGGAACCTGTGTACCAAATTTGAGAAAGATCCATGCAGTAGTTCCTGAGAAATCCCGATAAGATTTCACGCGGAAATCCAAGATGGCTGCCTGGTGGCCATATTGGATTTTCGAATCGGACCAAAAAAGGTTTCTTGCACAACTAGACCCCAAGGGGAACCTATGTACCAAATTTGAGAAAGATCCATGCAGTAGCTCCTGAGAAATCGCGATAACAAGGTTTCATGGGGAAATCCAAGATGGCTGCTTGGTGGCCATATTAGATTTTCGAATCGGACCAAAAAAGGTTTCTTGCACAGCTAGACCCCAAGGGGAACCTGTGTACCAAATTTGGGAAAGATCCATGCAGTAGTTCCTGAGAAATCGCGATAACAAGGTTTCATGAGGGAAATCCAAGATGGCTGCCTAGTGGCCATATTGGATTTTTCGAATCAGACAAAAGGTATCTTGCAAAACTAGACACCAAGGGGAACCTGTGTACCAAATTTGAGAAAGATCCATACAGTATTTCCTGAGAAATGACGATAAAGTTTCATTGGGAAATCCAAGATGGCTGCCTGGTGGCCATATTGGATTTTCGAATCGGACCGAAAAAGGTATCTTGCACAACTAGACCCCAAGGGGAACCTGTGTACCAAATTTTAGAAAGATCCATGAAGTAGTTTCTGAGAAATCGCGATAACAAGGTTTCATGGAGAAATTCAAGATGGCTGCCTTGTGGCCATATTGGATTTTCGATTCGGACTGAAAAAGGTATCTTGCAAAACTAGACACCAAGGGGAACCTGTGTACCAAATTTGAGAAAGATCCATACAGTATTTCCTGAGAAATGACGATAAAGTTTCATTGGGAAATCCAAGATGGCTGCCTGGTGGCCATATTGGATTTTCGAATCG
>JAVTVY010030615.1:0-130092 GCA_036873755.1 Hanleya hanleyi
GAATCAAAGACAATCCTTAACATGACATTTCAACCTCAAAGTGAGAGGTCAACCTCAACATGACATTTCAACCTCAAAGTGAGAGGTCAACCTCAACATGACATTTCAACCTCAAAGTGAGAGGTCAACCTCAACATGACATTTCAACCTCAAAGTGAGAGGTCAACCTCAACATAAACCTGTGAACCTCAAAGTCAGTGGTCTGATACCAAAGTGAGAGGTCAACCAAAAAGCGAGAGGCCAACCAAAAAGTGAGGTGTCAGCTTCTATGTGGCCTTATCTTTTACATCAGTAGTTATAAATTATACCACACAGACGGTGTAAACTGATACATGGGAAAACCCTGTTTTTTTAATTACAAGGAATTCAACAACGATAATTTTTCTTTTCTCTTTTATTGCTGACAATATTATTCTTGCTGGCAATATTATTCTTGCCTCATAAAATTTGTCAAGTACAATAAACATGTGAATGACCTCATTTTCCAGTATACAGTTATTGAGAACCACCGGATTACATACCTGTTGAGATCCCAAAGTGATAAGGGCGCATCCCCGAGACAACCCGCTGTCCCCACAGCAAATGAACTGTGAAATCAACAAACATACATTGCATACAGGAAGTTTATTCATCCTTCAAAAGATCAGTTTGCTGTGAAAATCTTTGATATGGAGATATATAGAACATTTCATTACTGTATGCATGATACATCGAGTTGCTTTTAAAGATGTAATTAGCCTAAAAATTGGAGAAATGTTATGGTTGCATGAATGGAGAGCTATTAATGCACTCCCTATTTGAGTTTGGTCGAGGGTTATAACTTTGCATACCCTGGGTAGAAAACCTCAACTGATAATATTATACGACTGTGTGCGTTACTCTTTCTCCATTGAAACATTTGCCGTTTTTCATATTGACTCTGAAGCGGGTCCATAATTGTGATATTGACTCAACCAATGAAAATTGTCGTTGGATTGGCTATCGGTTTACACTTTGGCTGACAGCAGATACAAGATTGTTGGGAGGAAAGCAAATGCCTACTATATTCTATATAGCCTATTCTAACTACTTTCACCAATTTAATGAGAAGGAGACATCATATAATAAAACAATTAGTCTTTTGATATAGGTCAATATTTTGTCTCATGGACCTGAGAAAACAATATTCATCTCGGCCTCGGAAAATATTGTTTTCTCATGTCCACCAAACCACATATTGACATCATCAAAAGACTGTAATTGTACATAAATGTGATATACCTGCCATCTGGTGCTATAGAGACTGACCAGACCCGGTCAGGGAACCCTAATGCATGTCTCTCCCTCTGACCCTCATCCTCTGTGGCTGACAATATCTAATAACAAAAATGGAAAATGGAACGATCATTCCACAGGGAACCATAAAACAAGAGTTTGAAGACTCAAACATCACCTGTCTGGTTTGTAGAAGTCAAGGATGAGGATGCTGTACTGCCGAATATAAGATGTCTGTCTGTCTATCTGTCCCGGCAAGCAATTATACCATGCCATGCATGAAAGAAAGTGTTTTGGTTTTATCCTTTCGTCTCGTGTTTACGGGAGTTCAGTTTAAACTCCACACAACAAATTTTACTGAACAGAATACGTTTATTGGAAGCAGATAAAAGGTTTGTGTGGCAGTGCTACTCAGCCAGAATGGAGGTAATTTTGTCTGAAATGCATAGGTTCATAGGCATGCTCACACCAAGCACAGGTGTATTTCTCTATTTCCCAGCAATATGGTCACATTTTCATGAACTCACTCTGACTGTCTTATCTCTTGAGCCAGAGATAATAGTGGAACTGTAACAGTCTACACATTGTGTCTCACTGTTGTGGACTCTGTCACAGTGAAACCAGGTGTCGCCACTGTCTGTGAACCAGCCAATCACACTGCCATCCCTACAGAAGAATAATACATATCATGAGGGTTTTTACACTGTATAGTTTTATCACTTGAGAGAGAGATTTCAAATTTCATTTAATCACTTCAGCACCAAATGGGTGCAAATATGTGAAAAGAACCCAATGCAAAAAGGTAATTTGATTATTAGAATACTGAAATAGTGTCTTGAACAAATTTGCAACAACTGAAAATAAAAAAACAGGGGAAGTAACCTTGGTTGGTCAAGTGAGAGAAAGAGTTATCTCCCTTACTCTGCTGAAATAAGGTTGGATACAACAGATTTTAGGCATGGGATGCACACATCACAAGACTAAATAGAAAATATATTTTTTCGTGAAAAGGCAAAGGCCTCACAGCCACATCCTCCTTACATCAGAGTATGCACATCTTGCCTTCAGTGTGACAACCTCTGCTTGATTACTTACCCACTTCAGTCATTATTGATTATGATTCCCACAGCATTCATACGGGTTCTTTTGACGCCGTGTTCTATACGTGAGTAATAGACAATGCCTCCAGTGTCTCTGATAGACAAGATAGAAGAATAAAGAAGTAGTACCTGCATCCTGCAACAGTTATTTCTCCTTTGCAAGAAAACCGGCTGATGTCTGCCTGGAGACCACACAGTTTCCGTTTCTTTTCTTCATGAAGACAGCCTCTTCTGCTCTGCCGATAGCATCGGATCTCATTGCCAGTCGATGCCCATAAACATCGGTCTGTAAGCTGTAGCCATGGTAGCTGCCTGTGAATTAATTATATGCTATACATGTACATGAATGCCATTACGGGTGCTGGACAGATTAATTAATATAGATCTTGGACATGAAAAATAATTGAAGTAAAAGAGGAGGTTTTTTTAACTATTCATAAATGATGTAAATCTATGGATCAAGTTATCTTACTATTCCAGGAAAGGACCACCATGCTTACATTTATGATCATTTTGGAAACTTCAGGTCAAACAAAGTCCAGTTATCATCGATCAAGTATATTTCCTATGCTGGAGAAATAGGAAAGAGGGCGAGGGAAGTGCAATATAGCACTGCCGGAAGTCCATTGTGTTATATTAACTAACACAACAGTAACTAGTAAGTGATTGAGTAGGATTTAACGTCCTTTTCAGTCATATCACGACAGTGCCTACATGTGCCAGAACACGAGAGTGTCCACAGTTCCTATTATTCTGGACACCGATCAGCCCAGTCAGTACAGCACCCGGTCACCCATCCAAGTATTGACCGAGCTCAACGTTGCTTAACTTCGGTGATCTGACAAGAACCGGTGTGCCCAACGTGATATGCCGTAAAAACGCCACCAATCCTGCATATATATATACCAATAGTGTACTTAATTTAGAATCTGTAGTTCATCACTAAGGGCAGTGAAACCCGGTATCCAAGAGGGGTTCAGGGTGTTCGGGCAAACCCCGCTTTTGAAAAAAAATACTAATTTGTTCATAACAATGCCCAGTGTACCCCCTGATACGGCCTTCTCAAGCCGAACACAACCACACCAAATGATATCCTGGCTACGGCCCTAGATAAGAAGTTGAAGAACAACAATTTTAAATGCGATGCACACGTTTACCTGCACTTGTGTTTTGCCACGATGACATTTCGGAAAAGGCCTTGAGTCCAGTTCTGAGAGAGACGACACTTCTCCTTCAAAGGGAGGTTATCTAAATATCTGTAGAAAAACATCAATTATGAATAAGCTTACACCCTTTCATTCAATTCTCCCTGAAGGTGCAGACAGACACCTCTGACCTATATTGGTATATTGAAAGCATATGTTCATTGGAAAACAAATACACAAAATTTTATTTGAATATTCCTAAATTTGTTGCCGTGGCAACCATCTCAGTTTAATAGAAATAACATAAGAGATTTTGTCCAAAAAAAATGTTTGTCTTTAGATGAAGACCAACTTTACAGAAGTTATAAATTATAACCTCTATCAAAATCTTTACTGTTCATAAAATAATGATATTTTGACCAGTAGTGAAGTCACAGAGTGTAATGACCTTTGTTAATCCATTCATGACCGCTGTTTATCCATTTAATACAGTTCATTACTATGCTTAACAACCCTCATGCCTTCAAGTGCATGTGATATATTAAGAAAACTTACATAAACATGAGATTTCTACCTTTATATGTGTATTAGTTTGAAGCTAATCGAAATGGAAAGTTCTGAGAGCATAACTGTATGATCGGAACGGAAAGTGCATGATTGGAAAGCACAGTTTTGAGAGCGCAAGTGTATCATCGGAATGGAAAGTTCTGAGAGCACAAGTGTATCATTGAAAAGGAAAGTTCTGAGAGAACAAGTGTATGATCGGAATGAAAAGTTCCGAGAGCGCAAGTGTACATTTGGAACAGAAGGTTTGCATGATCGGAACAGAAAGTTCATGACTGGACAGGAAAGGAAAGTTTTGAGGGGCGCAAGTGTATCATCGGAATTGAAAGTTCTGAGAGCGCAAGTGTATCATCAGAATTAAAAGTTCTGAGAGCGCAAGTGTATGATCAGAACAGAAAGTTCTCAGAGAACAAATGCATGATCAGAACAGAAAGTTTTCACAGCACAAGTGTATCATCAGAATAGAAAGTTCTGAGCGCATGAGTGTATGATCAGAATGACAAGTTCCGAGAGTGCAAGTGTACAATTGGAACGGAAAGTTTGTATGATCAGACCGGAAAGTGCATGATTGGAAAGAAAAGTTTTGAGAGCGCAAGTAAATCATCGGAATAGAAAGTTCTGAGAGCGCAAGTGTATACCTATACCTATCCTCTTCTGTCTTCTAGGCCTAATGAATGGAGTTACAGATCACTGATATTGACATAGTTTGCAGCAAACATGTGTACTGGCGTTTGGCAGAAACGAAATCAACTGAGATGAGTGTCCACTCTACTTTTGAATGAGAACAAACTGGGTGTGGATACCATGGTGTAAGGAAGCGAATTCCACAAGTTATACGCACACGTAAACCGAAGAAGTTGAATCTGACTTGTTTGCTTGCACGAATTTTCACGATCTTCTGGCTGTGCTCTCGAGTTCGCATCTCACAATCAACAGTAAAGGGGTACTGTGGTACATTGTACAGATCGTTCAAGTATTAATACACCTCTATAAGGTCACCACAAGCACGCCTGTAATACAGGCTGGGAAGGTCCAAATCCCTTAAACGTTCTTCGTATGATAAATTCTTCATTGACGAAATCAGTTTCGTTGCTCTACGCTGCACATTCTCCAAGACAGTGCAGCTTTTCCTGTATACTGGAGAGGATATCACATGACCATATTCCAGATGAGGTCGAACTAGTGAAACGTAAAACCTTAAGAACGAGATTTTGTCCAAGTAAGTGTATGACCTCCGTATCAGCCCTAGGATTCTGTTTCCTTTATCTGCAGCCTTGTCGCAGTGGTGGTCAAATTCCAACTTATTGTCCACATGAATACCGAGGTCTTTTTCTAGTTCTGTCTTCTCCAAATATACGGGCTGTCCCTGCATTGACAAACTGTAGTCGTAACCTTCGTTTCGATAACCAATGTGCATTACTTTGCGCTTACTAGGGTTGAACCTCAGGAGCCATCGGTCCATCTTTCGAGACGATCAATATCTTGCTGTAGTTCTTCACAGTCTTCTAAACTATTTATACACCTAAAAATTGTGACATCATCTGCGAACAGTTTAATGGTAGTTTGGATTATATCTGTATGATTGGAAAGTTCTGAGAGCTCAAGTGTATGATCGGAACGGAAAGTTCTCAGAGCACAAATGCATGTCAGATTGGAACAGAAAGTTTTGATAGCACAGAATAGAAAGTTCTGAGAGCACTTGTGTATGATCGGAACGGAAACTGCTGAGCACACAAGTGTATGATTCGAATGGAAAGTTCTGAGAGCACAAGTGTACAATTGGAACGGTAAGTTTTGAGAGCGCCAGGGTATAATTGGAACTGAAAGTTCTGAGACTGTGAATGTAGGATCTGAAGACAGTGTTCTAAGAGCATGAGTATATGATTGGAACGGGAAGTTCTCAGAATGCAAGCGCAAGAATACGATTGGAACAGTAAGTTTTAAGAGGGCAATTGTATGATTGGAAAGGAAAGTTCTGAGAGCGCAAGTGTATGATCGGAACAGAAAGTTCTGAGAGCAAAAGTGCATGATTGGAACGGAAGTTCTGAGAGGGCAAGTATATGACCAGAATGGAAAGTTTCAGTTGTTCAATTGTATGATTGGAACAGGAAGTTCTGAGAGTGCAAGTGTATGGGTGTATGGACATTTCCCCCAGTGGACATTTCCCCCAGCGGATATTTCCCCCATGGACATTTTCCCCAGTGGACATAACCATCCTATATGTTTAGGTTATTTTGAACATCTATATAGTTTTTTAATAATTTGGCAATAATACAATTTTTTTATATTTTTTTAATTTTCTATATATAAGGATATAAGGATTTCCACATATGTTTTACGATAAATGAGTCACATAGTGATAAGATATAATACATATACACAGTATATATTAGTATTATACAGTCTTATATAGCACATTTTAAACATAGAAGATGTATACGGTAAGTTCCCTAAGTATTCGTGACCGGAAGTGAATATCGCAGTCGTGAAAAACTGACCACTTCCGAATACTTTGTGCAGGTCAGTTCAGGAAAACGGACGTTTTCGTAAATTTAGAGTCCCCATATTGACGGAGCTTCTCGACTTTGGGGCACCCTGCGAACAGGCAGGTTAGCGTGACGAGAAGAGCGGCATGTTATGCCCATTTCACGAGTGTAGGAACGGGCTGCCATACCGTACGGACGGCCCAGTTGGTAACAGTTCGTTTGGTTACGTTGGTAACAGTTCGTTTGGTTACTAGTCCCCAACTTCTAAAATGTCTATCAATAAAAAAACTGATTATTTGTACAACATTACATTGTTTGCTAATTGGAATGTTTTATCCACTGCTTTGTTGTGTTATCAATCGTGAACGTGTAACCCCCATATGTTCCCCAAAGTAATAATCGAATCAAGCCTTTGTGTCTATTAATAGCCTGTATATCTCCGCTTGCATGGGGCCTAACAAGGGGGCGTATGCACACTGTGTAACTGTACTCTAGAGCAGGCGATGCCTCTCTTCATAAAATAACCCTGTTTAATTGAAATGAATATCTTCCAACATTTATCCGATGATTAAGTAAAACGGCTAAAATATTTAATTTTATATGCAAATATTGTGGGATTTACCTGAAGTATCAATAAAAAAACTGCAATGTCATGTAAGTCGAGGGAGCCAGTATTTCATTTCTTTAGATTTGCTAGAAGTCTCCTGTACATTTTTTACTTCAGCACGGAAGCAGAGCTATTTATGAATATGACCAATAATTATATGTAAACCAGTCAGAATCTTTAATTTGTATACAAGATTAGCACAATCAAAAACAATAAATCGGATGATCGCAGGTTTGAAGTGAGACCGGCCAGTCTGTCACGGGTTATACAATCGGTCTGCATATGCAAACTGATCCAACACTCTGCCTTGTTGGCACATAATAAACGATTTGGGCTGAAACTGGCTCTAGCTAATTTGAATAATAATAGTTTTCTCTGGACTCTGATGATTCATGTAGTCTTAAATGTCTCCATTCCAGGCAGGATCAAAGCACTTCCTCTCTTGAACTCTCAGTACTTTTGGCCTTGTGCCAAAACCGGGCTGCAATATTGGATACATTTACATATCAATGGACAAGTCCTGCATATGGGGTGAAAAAGGGGTTTATCTCTGCTTGGCATCACGAACTGCATGGGAATTTGCCAGCTAAAAGAGGTTCATATGGGGACGTTCTGAAGAGTAAAAGTCGCTGATAATCCCGCCTGGCTCATTCTTTCCATGGATGTCAGCAAATCATTTTATCACAGCTGTGTCAACACCAATATTTTCAAAACCCTTAGTAAACTGCGTATTAACCTCGAGTCCTTGCTATAATTGCTTTCAAATAACAGATGTATCCATTTTTATTGGGAATGGATATGGGAGCTATGCTAAGTCCCCTCATCGAATTTTGACGAAAATTCGTATATTCATTTTCTGACGCTGTCGTGGCGATTGGTTTCGTAAAACCCTCGAAAATATATTTAGGACTCTCTTCTTTAGGATATAACAAGCTGAAAATATTGTAAATGTGTTTGAAGAGAGTAAAACGGCAATTGAGCGGCGCTTTATAGGAGATTGTTCATAACTGGGTTGGTATTAGAGTATAATTCATACTCATAATATCCCACGCCTCTGTCTAATTTGAAGCTCGAATAAGAACGTTCTTTTTCTGACGGGATAGTGTTCATTTTCCGACTGCCTGACGTTCGTTTGCTGGGAGAAAACGAACGAGTACGGGTTCATTTTCTGACGCATTCTTTCAGTTTGAACGTGAAAACTTTTGACACGCTCTCGAACTCGTTGATGCGGATGTTTTTCCCATCCCACAACTACATAAGCCACAATATTGTCAATCTCGTGACCACATAAATGGGGGACTTTCGAATAGTTAGGACCGCAGTTTTTCACGAATGGGCCGTTTTCGATTACTTAGGGAACAGTGTCACGTGACCTGGCGAAAAATGCCCGTTTTCGAATTTACTTAGGGTCGCGAATACTTAGGGAACTTACCGTACATGGTATATAGCATAACATTAACTGTTCGTATAGGTCGGTGTCACGAAGCCATTCGATGAGAATAAAACTGAACTAAAGTGAACAAGCTGAGTAGCTAGCAGGTCCTCCGCCAAGTAGCCTGTTTGAGAGCATACAGCATATACGCTTCCAATATCTCCTTAAATATAACTTGGAAAGTTGATATGTGTATGTGGAAAGAGACGTTCATCTGGAATTGTTGAGACAATTTGAGGAGGTTTGGGAAGCAGTAATGGGTAGTGTAACACTGGAATGTAAGTCTGTAGTTGTATATGGATTTGTGGATGGTGAGGTTTATAAATCGATGAGTGGAATAGATCAAGATATCGCGTTCACAACACAGATGGGTACAATATGGGTGAGTGAAATCCAAGATGGTCAATGGCAGCCATCTTGGATTACATACCAGTTACCTCAATGAAAATCAATACCAATCGCTGTCTAACTGATGTGAAGCACCGTCTCGAGTTTGAAGTTGATTGGTCAAATTGTTGTCGAGATATCACGTTCACAAGATCCGAGACGGATGGAATCCAATATCGTCAATGGCAGCCATCTTGGATTTGTACCTCAGTGAAAATCAATACCAATGGCCGTCTAATTGATGTGAAGCACATTCTCAAGTTTGAAGTCGATTGGTCGAACTGTTCTCGAGATATCGCGTTCACAAGATGTGGGATGGACAGAATCCAATATGGTCAATGGCAGCCATCTTGGATTATGTACCTCAGTGAAAACCAATACCAATGGCCGTCTAACTGATGTGAAAAACCTTCCCTAGTTTGAAGTAGATTGGTTGATTTGTTTTTGAGATATCGTGTTAACAAGATGTGGAACGGAGTGAATCCAATATGGTCCATGGCAGCCATCTTGGATTACGTATCTCAGTGAAAATCAAAACCAATGGCCGTTTAACTGATGCGAAGCACATTCTCAAGTTTGAAGTGGATTGGTCAAACTGTTGTCGAGATATCGCGTTCACAAGATGTGGGATGGACAGAATCCAATATGGTCAATGGTAGCCATCTTGGATTACGTACCTCAGTGAAAATAAATACCAATGGCCGTCTAACTGATGTGAAGAACCTTCCCAAGTTTGAAGTCGATTAGTTGAATTGTTCTCGAGATATCGTGTTCACAAGATCTGGGACGGATGGAATCCAATATGGTCAATGGCAGCCATCTTGGATTACGTACCTCAGTGAAAATCAATACCAATGGCCGTCTGACTGATGTGAAGAACATTCCCAAGCTTGAAGTTGATTGGTGGAAATGTTCTTGAGATATCGCGTTCACAAGATGTGGGACGAACAGAATCCAATATGGTCGATGGCAGCCATCTTGGATTACGTACTTCAGTGAAAATCAATACCAATGGCCGTCTAACTGATGTGAAGCACCTTCTCAAGTTTGAAGTCAATCGGTCAAATTGTTCTCGAGATATCGCGTTCACAAGATGTGGGACGGACAGAATCCAATATGGTCGATGGCGGCCATCTTGGAATACGTACCTCAGTGAAAATCAATACCAATGGCCGTCTAACTGATGTGAAGCACCTTCTCAAGTTTGAAGTCGATTGGTCGAATCGTTCTCAAGATATCGCGTTCACAAGATGTGAGACGGACGGACGGACGGAAGGACGGACGGAGGGACGGCTAGCATTTCCAAGTCCTCCCACCACTTCGTGGCGGAGGACAAAAAACTGAGGTAAAAAATTAGACATATGGTTGTTCACTGACCTGATATTTCCATTCGACAGCCTGTTTCTAACGAGGGTGATACGTCTAGAATATGGCACCCACACGCATTCTTCATTCAGAAGACTGTAGAACGACCGACACACACAACTGAGTCGCCCCAAACTGCGGATGTCGCAGTAGGTGAAAATAAAAAACAAAACGTCATCAGGCAGGCCGGTTATGACCCGACTTGCGGTTGTATTTCTCGCGAACTTCTTCATGTCCGCGGTCAAACCAAAAGTCTAGTAGGAGAAAAAATCTCGTTATACTTGAATATTCGCTTGTCTCGCCAATCTTTACCATCTTTTATACTTGTTTGACACAAATTTCGAAAGAAAATTCAGAATTTCGACATAGCTGCCTCCATGGTGAGTAGGTTTCTGGTTGTCGTAAACTATTCATGTGATCAGTCATGTGACCATCATTTTACTGCCAAAAGTTGGAACTGCACAGGTAAGTGTCAGAGGTAAATCCAAAAATACAACAATACAGAAGCAAATAAATAACTCGTAAAATATGGAAGACACTGCGTGTCATAGACATTAGGGCATCTCCCGTGTTTAACAGGCTAATACTGTCTAGATTTCATAAGGGGGAGTTGTTGAATTTTTATGTAAATGCATGTCCTGTCCACGGAACCAGGTTTGTGTATTTTTTTTAGCCAGACAATCTGACAAATTATGTCAAAGAAAGATGGGGAAATAATGTTGTATTGAAATCAACCAATACAAACCAATCAACCACTTGCACAAAATTCAAGTTATTCCTTTAACAATAGAGCTGCGCTGATAGTACTGGCAGGTACATTCATTGCCATTGAATTTGAGCCATGGTTCACAGCGATTCGGTGTTCATCCATTCTTTCCTATCTCTTTATTTCAAGTTCAACTATTACTGGTGTAAATTAGCCAAGTTGACATCGCTTTATACCATGATCAACTGCCAAACTGCTTCTTTACCAATTATACACTATTCAAGCAGCAAACTGCTTATTTATCACTAATAAACTATCAAACGGCAAACTTATCCTTTACTATCTAGCCAACTTCTCCTTTTACCACTGATAATCTATCCAGCCAGCAAACTACTCCTTACCAGTCTTTGCCAGTAGGCCCTACTGCCAAACTACCTACTGCCAAGCTGATTCTTTACAAAATACACTATCCGACAAGCACACTGCCCCTTTTCCACCAATAAACTATCAAAGCAGCAAACTTATCCTTTACTATCCAACCAACTTCACCTTCACTACTGATAATCTATCCAACCAGCAATCTGCCTCTTTACCATTACTGCCAAACTTCCAACTGCCAAACTGCTCCTTTACCAATTATCCGCTATTCAACCAGCACACTGCTCCTTTTTCACTAATAAACTATCAAAGCAGCAAACTTATCCTTTACTATCCCACCAACTTCTCATTTACCACTGATAATCTATCCAACCAGCAAGCTACTCCTTACTACTGCCAAACTGCCTTTGCCAAGCTGCTCATTTACCAATTATACACCAATTATACACTATCCGACAGTCACTGCCCGTTTTCTACTAATAAACTATCAAAGCAGCAAACTTATCCTTTACTATCCAAAGAACTTATCCTTTACCACTAATAATCTATCCAACCAGCAAACTACTCCTTACCAGTACTGCCTACTACCGAGCTGAGCACTCCTTTACCAATTATACATTATAATCTATCCAACCAGCAAACTACTTCTTACCAGTACTGCCTACTACCGAGCTGAGCACTCCTTTACCA
Source organism: Hanleya hanleyi (assembly GCA_036873755.1). NCBI lineage: Eukaryota > Metazoa > Mollusca > Polyplacophora > Lepidopleurida > Hanleyidae > Hanleya > Hanleya hanleyi. The sequence continues at coordinate 12,115 of JAVTVY010030615.1, forward strand.
ATTATACACTATAATCTATCCAACCAGCAAACTAGTCTTTATCAATACTGCTAAACTGCTCATTTACCAATTATACACTATCCGGCCAACACACTGCCCATTTTCCACTAATAAACTGCCAAAGCAGCAAATTTATCCTTTACTATGCCACCAACTTCTCCTTTTACCACTGATAATCTACCCAGCCAGTAACTACTCTTTATCAGTACTGCCAAACTGCTCATTTACCAATTATACACTATCCGACCAACACACTGCACATTTTTCATTAGGGTACGGCTTATACAATGTAGCGTTGGACACACCGGTTCTCGTCAGATCACCGAAGTTAAGCTCGGTCAATACTTGCATGGGTGACCGGGTGCTGTACTGGCTGGGCTGATCAGTGTCCAGGGTAATAGGAACTGTAAGCACTCATGTTCTGGCACATGTAGGCACCGTCATATATGACTGAAACAAGGTTGAAAATGATGTTAAACCCTACTACTCACTCAATCCCATTTTCCACTAATAAACTGTCAAAGCAGCAAACTTATCCTTTACTATCCCACCAACTTCTCCTTTACCACTGATAAGCTATCCAACCAGCAAACTTATTACCAGTACTGCCGAACTGCCAACTGTTCCTTTACCAATTATACACTATGCGAGCAGCACAATGCCCCTTTTCCACTAATGAACTACCAAAGCAGTAAGCTAATCCTTAACCATCCAACCAACTTTTCCTTTACCACTGATAATCTATTCAACCAGCAAACTACTTCCTACCAGTACTGCAAAACTGCCTTCTGCCAAACTGCTCATTTACCAATTACACAGTTATCCGACAAGCACACTGCCCCTTTCCCACTAATAAACTATCAAAGCAGCAAATTTATCCTTTACTATCCAACCAACTTCTGCTGTACCACTGATAATCTATCCAACCAGCAAACTTGGTCAGTACTGCCAAACTGCCTACTGCCAAACTTCTCATTTAAGAAATAATGTTCTCATAGGCATGCTAAATCGTTATTTAACGCATGGTTAGTGTGGGAAAATTTATAAACTTTCCCACACTAACCATGCATAAAATAACGATTTAGCACGCCTATGAAAACATTATTATACGCCCACCAAAAGGCGGATGTATTAAGGCCCATTCTCACGGTGCGATTTTTAGTAACAACTTGTAGCATACAACTCAGTTGCATTGTGAGAACACTCACGTGTGATTTTAGTCGCATGCTACAAGTCAGATGAAATAGGGCAGGTCCTATTTCATGTGATTAGTTGCATGCTACAAATCGGGGGATTCCCCCGCTGAGTTGTTACTACAAATCGCATCGTGAGAATGGGCCTTTATGTGATGGCGGTTTCCATCCGTGTGTTCATCCGTCGTGTCCGGTCTATATCTGGAACAATTTTCTATCTACAGTTCCAATTTTTGGTGAGTGGATACCCTGCGGGGAGATGATGTGTCGCGTACCAAAATGAAGGTCGAGGTCAGAGGTCAAAGGTCACTGACCTAAAAAACAGGAAATCACTGAAGTGTTCGTGTCCGGTCTATATCTGTGTACGTTCTGTATCCACAGTTGCAATTTTTTGTGAGTGGATATGCTAGGTGAAGACGGTGTGTCGCGTACCAAAATTGAGGTCAATGTCAGAGGTCAAAGGTCACTGTTTCCTGAAATCATTGATCATTGACAGTTTTCTATCTACAGTTCTAATTTTTGGTGAGTGGATGCCCTAGGGGGGAATGAAGTGTCGCATACCAAAAAATAGGTCAAGATCGAAGGTCAAAGGTCACTGTGACCCTAAATCAGGAAATTATTAAAAATAACATTTTTTTTTTGTCAGTAGATACATTAGGGGGACACGGTGTGTCACCTACCAAAATGTAGGTCAAGGTCAAATGTCAAGGTCACTGTGACCCCAAAATCGTGAAATTGTAAAAAATCATTATTTTCCACTGAGAAATTACGGAGAGTCATTTTGCTATGTACCAAAATTTAGATCCAGGTCAATAGTCAAGGTCACTGTGACCCCCAGAATCAAGGTCAAAGGTCAGTGTGACCTGAAAATTAGGAAATCATTAAAAATTACTATTTTTTTGTTAGTGGATTCAATAGGGGGAAATGAAGTGTCGCATACCAAAAATTAGGTCACTGTGACCCCAAAATCAGGAAGTTATTAAAAATAACGTGTTTTTTTTTTGTGTCAGTAAATACATTAAGGGGACACGATGTATCACATACCAAAATGTAGGTCAAGGTCAGGGTCACTTTGACCCCAAAATCGTGAAATTGTTCAAAATCATGATTTTTGGTGTCCATTGAGAAATTACGGGGAGACGGTTTGTCATATACCAAAATTTAGGTCAAGGTCAATAGTCAAGGTCACTGTAACTCCAGAATCAAGAAAACTTTGAAAATTACTTTGTTTTTGAGTCAGTAGATAGGGGGCATGTGTCACATACCTAAATGTAGGTCAAGGCTGAACGTCAAGGTCATTGTGACCCCAAAATCATGAAATTCATAAAAATCATGATTTTTTTCGTGTCCGTTGATATATTGAGGGAAGACGATGTGTCGTGTACCAAAATTTAGGTCAAGGTCACTGTGACCCCAAAATCAAGGAATCTTTAAAAGTCATATTTTCATATATGCCTGTCGAAGACGAGGTCATGTATTACAATGTTGAGTTCTGTACATTCATCCACTAACATTTGTTGTCCATGCGATATCTCTAGTTTCAAGGTATGGATTGGTACCAAACTTTGAGTATACCTTACTCGCATGGCAAAGAGGAGCCATACATTTTGAGATCAATTTGTCAAAGGTCAAGGTCACAGCCCCCCCCCCCTCCCAAACTGAATCAAGTTTAGCTGACTATATGTGTCAGGTTGGAATATTCAGAGTTCTCTCCCCTACATGTATATGTCATTTGTCGTGTGGAGTTGTCTCCCATGTTTGAAACAGCTACATTTAGTTAAACTGTTGTGAAATAAAAACCATACATTTAATAATTTAACGGGGAGAGGGGTCCTTTATGAACTTCATACCTGTTTATTAACTCAAGAACAAGGGTTTACTTCGTCACTTTCTTCTTCCTTCATGAAAAATTCTCTCTTCTGAAAGGAATACATTTGCAGGAAAACTACCATTTGTGTTTGACTATTGTCGATTTCAGTGTGGGATATGTGAGCTCTCGGCTCTTGCTTCAAGGTCAACTAGTTACCAAGAGTTAAGCTCATTTTAGTTTATCATTCAATATAAGATGTGATATATGTTAAATTCTCAGAAGCTCAACATTGTAGACCTTTCTCTGGATTGCTAGCTACCAATTGGAATCAAGGCTATCAAACAACCTTGGAATTTGGACCAATGTAATTTCAGATATACAGGCGTATATTGAAGACCCTTGGGCTCTTGTTTCTATTCTATTGCACTACTCAAATTGATTATCAACAAATATTAGTTTATTACCATGCAAGATTGGAAAAATATAGTAAACGTTCACAACCTTTCTTCCCTTTGTTGAAATGTGCCTTCCGCCTCAGTTGGCAGCGTGCCAATATCAATGGTCGAGTTCATGTGGTCTCTCAGAAGGGGGTGCAGTCTTTCTGTCACCTGAGACTGTGTGAAACGTACAAGCCTACAAGCCTATTTGTGTGTCATTCTTAATCAATTTCACGATGGAACCAACACTTAAACTTGAGACAGAAATTTACGTCTTTGTTAATAATATAAAACGATTTTAATACATTTAAATATCCGTATTCCCCATTTCGTTTGCCTGTCTGTCCCTGGTTCATTTCGTTTGTTAGCCAGATCTCTTCATTTCTCATCCTCAGCGGAGGAAAATCTACCTTTGTTCAGCTGATCACACTCGTGTTGTGTCTGCATTAAAACAGCAAGAAGAGATTCATCATCTGAGTCTCTCATGAACTCTTCGATCTCCGCTTCTCTAGATAATTCGTATCTGAAAGCATGTATTGTTTCTCCTGTTGATCTGTTTCTTATTGTGTAACACTGACTCGTATGCCCCAATTGGTTTGTAAATATCTGCGATTATACATTTTCTGCCTTTAAAATAAACTAAAGTTCCTATTTGCAGGGTATCCATTCTATTTGTTTATTGGATTGTATAGGCAGACTAGAATTTGTCCTGCCATTTATCACCCGCCCTGTGAAATGGATTCTCCCAAGTGAACACCTGTGCTTGTCAAGATCACGGGTGTAGATTTCATACGTCACAAAGTCACCATGCTAAATCGTCTAATAATTGCACAGTTATCAGTGTGTAATAGATGTAAGTGTTATAGAATTACCAATTATACACCATCCGACAAGCACACTACACTTTTTCCACTAATAAACTCTCAAAGCAACGAACTTATCCTTTATTATCCAACCAACTTCTCCATTACCACTGAAAATCTATCCAACCCGCAAACTTATTACCAGTACTACCAAACTGCCTACTGCCAAGCTGCTGCTTTACCAATTATTCACTATCCGACCAGCACACTGCCCTTTTTTCCACTAATAAACTATCCAAGCAGCAACTTTATCCTTTATTTTCCAACCAACTTCTCCGTTACCACTGATAATCTATCCAACCATCAAACTTATTACTAGTACTGCCAAACTGCCAAGCTTCTCTTTTACCAATTATTCACTATCCGACCAGCACACTGCCCATTTTCAACTAATAAACTATCAAAGCAGCAAACTTATCCTTTACTATCCAACCAACTTCTGCTGTACCACTGATAATCTATCCAACCAGCAAACTACCCCTTACCAGTACTACCAAGCTGCTCCTTTACCATTGATCACTAGCCAACTACTAGCAAACTACTCCTTACCGCGAATATACCAGTCAACTGGAAATCTTCTTCTTTACCATCAAAATAGTATCTAACCAGCAAATTGGTCCTTGTCATTAACATATACTATCTCACCATAAAACTGCCCTTTACCATTACTAAGTGAGTGTGTTAGCAACATTATGTGACATCGAAATAACTCCCATGATGTTAAAAATTGCTGAGGTGAACTGATTTACCTCGGCAATTACCTGATGCCGTGGCTTAGTAAGAGTTGTATAATTAAGAAATAATGTTTTCATAGGCGTGCTCAATGGTTATTTTACGCACGGTTAGTATGGGAAAGTTTATATATTTTAGGGCAACGGCAAAGCCCGTGCCCTAAAATTTATGAACTTTCCCACACTAACCATGCGTAAAATAACCATTGAGCACGCCTATGAAAACATTATTTCTATTCTATTGCACTACCCAAATTGATTATCAACAAAGATTATAATGAAAGGTTGAAAATGTACTTTGACAACCTTTCTTCCCTTTCTTGAAAAAAACTCGTCCACTTGATGCGCCCGTCTCGGTTGGCATCGTGCCAATGTCAGTGGACAAGTTCTTGTGGTCTCTCAAATGATGGTGGTTGGGTGGGCACGTCGCTTCAATGCATTTTGCTGAGAAGCAACAGGAACTTGATAATGTGATGTCTAGCACTGTAATATCACTTGTCTTTATTGCATCTGTAAGCGTCCTGTCTGTGTCTTGTGCGCTGTCCTCAGTGTTTTATAAGGTGGATGGAGGGTGTCTGGTTCCATGCTGCTTCAAAGATTTCTTCTTTAAATTAGCAGGAATGCAACTTGGCTGGGTGGTGCTTAGTTGGTTCGTCACGATATAGCTGAAATATTGTTGAAAGCCACGTTAAATTCACTCTTACTGTTGGCTGCGTCAGCTGTGTGGAAATTACATTGATATATGTCTATTTGTGTCGCTTTGTGAATCAATTTTATGATGGAAACAACAGTTAAACTTGAGAAAGAAATTTCATCTTGTAATTTATTTGTTTGTTTTATTCGATTGTTACTTATGAAAGCAGACATCCCTTTCCCCATCCGACATGTGAAATGGAATTTCCCAATGAACACCTGCACTTGACGGGTGATGATTTCACATAACCATGCTAAAACGTGTAATAAATGCACGGTTAGCTCGATGTTATTGATAGAATATTCAAAGATGTATGTATACGAAACCAGTATTCGTCCTTCATCACCTGTCTTCCCTACATAATACATGTGTGCATAACCCGCACAACCAATTACCTGTCATCACATGCTTATCAGCATGGTAGGCTACAGGTGAAGCTTTAAGTTAACCACGGGACAGTTCATGACCTCACACCCCTACGATGTATGGACTTGCCCTTCATCAAATGATAATATGTCCCTTACCTTTGAAGTGCAGGTTGGCCAAAGGTTGGGCGGACTGATCTATTTTCTTCTCATGTACATGTGTAATGCTATTTCATTGAATATTCAGTGACCAATGCATTCAAGCCTGGTGCCTATAGTTATATAATTGTACTGTCAGGACAGTGATGTCCACATGCATATATGTTTATATAATTTTCATTTTTTACGTTCTGAACTTCACCTAGGATGGATGTGGTCATGTTGAGCGAGAGATTCTAATCTACACACAGACATTGTCGGAGTGTTCCCATGCCCCACTCCTGGGGCTGATCATTGATTCGATGGACTTCCCGTTGAACGTGTCATTCCCGTTGTTTGGTGTGGGTGTCTTGACGCTACTCCTGACCCTGGTCTTCTGTTGTTACCTCTGGAGGTCTGTACATTTCATTTACACTCTCAGACTCGACCAGCTGGTGCTGTTATCTATTTTCGTTAGTCTCGCAAACATTTGAAACGAATGGATTGTTTATTGTCATTTTTGAAAAGTATGATGCCTCAGGGAACAATTGGCAGATTTTGTATCTCCACAGAATCAGGTCATTCATAACAATATGTATGTTTCAGGTAACAATTTCCATCAAACGATGGGTAGTATGAATTTATTTTATTTTTATTATTTTATTTTGCTTTTTCAGCATCTACTAATTAATAAGATTTCAAAAGGAAAAATTGCATTTTATTATACTGCCTTTATCCATATGTAGCTAGATTCGATTGAATCTCCAGTGCAGTAATTTGAAGTGGTCAGAAAAAGCGGACAGAGGAGACACTGAGAATTCAACTATTTTTTACTGTATTGTTATTTCTTAATTTTAATATTCAAATTTGAGTTTAACATGATTTTATTATTCCATTTTAATAGTTTTGTTTCACAAATAGTTTACACATGTATTTCGCGAATTTGACAGCTGTACTGAAATTGCGATGTAACCTTCTAAAAAAAGTATGTTTAATGGCACAACAAATGCTTTAACATAATATAAATAAATCGTTAAGTGTTTGTAAAATACGTAAATGACAGATTTTTATAAATGTCAATTTTTGAGTATTTATTTGCAGAATGATTTTTCCTGGCAATTTGAGTGCATTTATTTTTCAAAATTTCTTTCCATATTATTGTCCCATAAATGCTGGCAGAACTACAATATTGAAATTATGTTCTCATAAAACAAAAGAAATATCAAGATATAAAATGTCATAATTTGGACAGCTTAGCTACATGTAGTATATATAAGAAATTGACAGCCCTCACATGGCTGAGGATCCGTCATGTGACCTCCGGCAATGTCATGGGTATGCATCCAATGACACAGCAGATATATACTGTGTAGTTGTTTACATTGACCATATCAATGAAATACAGTGTATGTAACCTCTAGCTGTTGGGGGACCAAGTGTGAATTACCATATAAATTTTCTGCATTATAAAATGGATGAAATGATATAGACTTAGTAATTTGGGGGACATCGTAGCACCCACCTTATATCAGACTCATGCAGTGCTATTATAAGTGAGGCACTTTATGGTGAGGCTAGACTGTATATAAATCCTCTAAGAATTCAATCACTAGGAAAGTAATCAATCACCCCCAATTTTGTGGACAAAATTCCATCTGTCATATTCTAATTAATTTGATAATCCTTTGAAACATGGCAGTGTGACTAACGTACGTCACAGAACCTACGAAGTAGGGTAGGCATTAGGACTCTTGACGCGAACTGAACTCTTGGAAATTCCCCCACCCCAAGTCAGAATCACCATTGATTTTCATCAAAAATCACCAGAAATTTTCATCAGAAGTAGGTCAGCTCAGAACTTGCTGGTAACAGTCCCCTAATGCACCTTCATGCCAAAAATCAAGGTTCTAATGTCAACGGTTCTCCTTATTTTGCTGATGAATGGATTCCGATGGACTCACTCACTCACTGACTACTGGACAATTTGCAAATGGTAGCCTACTTCATAGGAATAATTAAAATAATCTTGTAATGATGCGTTTTCTGTACAATTTTGGACCATTTTGTCAACTTGTTATTCTTGTAAATTTGGCACAATTTACTTTCCATGATTGAATTATTGGAGGATGTTTCATACATGTTTTGTATTTTAGCTGTAGTCTCGCAGTTGTACATGTGCATTAATTTCAGTGGTGTCAAAGTAAAACGTAACCCGTGGTTTTCAGTTGAATAGTGGCGGTCTGAACATATGGTAATAAATAGTCTGGGCCTTTTAGTGACATAGAATATTTGTACAACTAGATATTATATGTACATGTACCATATTGTATATTGCATATGAATTAGAATGTGTTTATATATTTGTTTGTAGGTTGAAGAAACAAGGGCAATATGAAATTGGGTACAAAAAGGTAACATACAATTCACTATTGTTGTGCCTTTTGGCCCATTCCTATTTGTACATTGCAAGTATCAGTGGACTTGATACACAGTAAAAATATGATATTACAAAGCCACATTGGACTACCTAACCAGCGAACTGTATAATGTATACAAAACAGAAATATAAATATAATATTACAGATTAATGTATATAAAATACATAATGATAAATTATTTTATAAATGTGGACATCAAAAATAGATATCATAAAACATACTGACACTTAATGGGAAATTCTGGATGTCTGTAAAGAATGATCTCAAATGTACATGTCAAGCAAAGAGCTCTCTTTAAACACAAAGAGTATTTTCGTACTCCATTTTCAAATCTATGATATTTTTTCCAGGTGTTGTACAAGGAGAAACAGTTGAAATCCAAGAAAATACAGAATGATGTAAGTAAATATTTTAAGTGAAATCATTCATCAATTATAAATGAATGAAATTGTTGTCTTGACTACATCATATCTGTTGTCATGTTGTAAAGAACTTTGTAATATATCACCTTTCACACATTTATCCCACGTAGCAGGAAACGTTTTAACGACTTACTCATAATGTGATTTCATGTCCTGTTTGGTATCATATGTTATGTCATAGGCATGTAGTTGAACCCATTTGCAATACACGACTGTCTGGACTATTAGACAATTCATTTCAGCTTCAATATGACGACATGAAAAAGAAAGATTTTTTATTTTTTGTTGACATGGCAGTGTGAACGTCACAGGACCTAGGAAGAAGGGTTTGATATGATTTAAGTGTGTACCTTGACCTAAGACATGTTTTTGCCAATTTCGAGGTTTATAGGTCACCTAAGTAGATCAAATTTTCATCAAAAGTAGGTCAGCTCAGAACTTGCTGGAAACACTCCCCTAATGCACGTTTATGCCAAAAATCAAGGTTCTAATGTCAATGGTTCGTAGGAATACGGGAGATGATCGAGAGATGACTTGGGGGCCCTCTATCTAGAAATAACCTGAAATCCTCTCAAAATTTTGAGGTTTATAGGTCACCTAAGTTACTAGGTCATCTAAGAACTTGCTGGTAACAGTCCCCTAATGCACATTCATGCCAAAAATCAAGGTTCTAATGTCAACGGTTCTCCTTATTTTGCCGACGAAAGGATTCAAATGGACTGACTCATTACCGGACAATTTGCAAATGAGAGCCTACTTCGTAGGAACATGAGTGAGAGTTTTGAGGAGTCAGTTTTCTCTCTGTACACCACAGTGATTAATGCAATTAAAATAGCTCTCCTTGAAGTTGGCAGTTTGTATACCATTGCAGCAATCACTCCCCTTGTCACTCAATCCCTCTTGTACAAACTTGAAATTATCAAGCTCAAGAATGATTTGGTATTAACAGATATTGTTTCTTCATTTCATTCAGCCAGATTTTTTTTTTGGTGTACATGGGGTGTTCTGTTGATTTCAGGGAAGACTATTTGAGAGTAATGTCACAATCAGGGGAGATAAATCATGTAACTTGAACTTGTTCATACTACTAGTAGTCTCCCTCGCCTTCAAGCAACCAAGCACTGACCGTTTAAACTAGCGTGGAACTTGTTCGATTTTTAGATAAAATGTTAGTGAGTTTCTTCGGGGAGAAAATGTCTCCTAACAAAATTTAGGACAAGGTCAAATGTCGCTGTGACCCCAAAAGCAGGAAATCATTAAAAATAACTTTTTACCCCTCAGTTATTTTGGCCCCGGGTATTGTTGTCATCATGTACATCTGTCCGTATGTACGTATGTCTGTCTATCCATCCGTTACCGGAAAAACTGTTAGAGATACAGCAACCATATTTATCTAGTTATAGGTCGAAAATGGCTCCCCATAGTCCATATTTTACATGCCACTTTACAGATGTTTTAATTTCTGATTTTATGATATGTGCTTGAATGTAACCAACTACATCTGCAGAACTGTGTTTGACAGTGGATGGTTGGGTGGGCACGGGTTCCTGTTGCTTCAATGGATTTTGCTGAGAAGCAACAGGAACTTGATAATGTGATGTATAGCACTGTAATATCACTTGTCTTTATTGCACCATGTAAGCGTCCTGTCCGTGTCTTGTGTGCTGTCCTCAGTGTTTTTATAGGGTGGATGGAGGGTGGATGATTCCATGCTGCTTCAAAGATTTCTTCTTTGAAGTAGCAGGAATGCAACTTGGCTGGGTGGTGCGTAGTTGGTTCGTCACGATACAGCTGAAATATTGTTGAAAGCGACGTTAAATTCTATTCACTCACTCACCCTGTCAAATTCTATTCACTCACTCACCCTGTTTGATACAGTTACTACATTTTGCAAACTTATTTATCTAGTTTCCATGTATACTCTGTTACTCCAGATTCCCTGCCCTAAACCAACGAGACACATTTCAACTGCTCACACTGATAAATGTCATAATAGAGGGATTGAATTCTTCTGAGGTTTGGGGGGGGGGGGGGCATATACCCCCGGACCCACTTAACATGGCACATTTATAATGCCAGCTACCTCATGCCTTGGTGAGGGAATAAGTGAAATCCCTTATGTCATATGCATATAGAAATTATAATATATAATATCATTCATTTCATCTTTTATTATTTCTCTCAGATCTGTGCTGTCTGTCTAGAAGAGTTCATAGTGAAGGAACAAATTGCATTGTGTCCCTGCAAGCATGCATTCCATTTAAAGTAAGTGTCCAATGTGTGTCAAACTAAGGCAAAATCCGTGACTTCAACATAATGTTCGAAGTGGAAATCGGAAATTATAAGCAAACAAGAAGGGAGTAAATATTACCGAAGAAGTTGCCTCAAAATTCATTTGAAACTGTTGGATTCTCTTAAATTATTTGCTGGAGGGTTGACAAAAGGATTGAATTCCTGTGGAGACAAAAGCCTTTTTATTGATTTCAGTCCTGGAACTTTGAATATACATATTTCCTTATTGAATTTAGTACCGCTAACATTATTAGTAATGTTACTTTAATAATGTTATTGAAATTTGTAATTTACCGGACTGTTCACTAAGAGAAGAGTAAAAACTAGTTAAGTACAATTTGAACAAGTTTTTTTCTGTCCTTTAAATTATATTTGCTGCATATCCAAAGGCATGAAAGGGGCAGACATGTTTGCTTAACTGTTAATGTGGAAGGCTGACGTTTTCGTGAGAAATTTGAAAAAAATGATTAAATTGTCATTTGATCTGTAATGCCAGATGTCTTATCAAACTAGGAGTATGGTACATGGCTTTCGGGTCCCGCCCAGTATACTCCCCCAACAGGCATTGACTGAGGCCTAGCGAACTTCTCTACACATGCACTTCACTTCCTAATGTTCTACTGGGGGCCAATTTTGTGTGCATGGTCCAGAAATTCTGGCGCTCACCGCATCCAATCCTGGTGAAGTATTTCACAGCCATGGACCAAACGATCACAAGCATGGCTCTCCATGCATGGGACATATCCAACATAGGAGATCATCAGTATCAGTACATGTATGCTGGTGTATATTAATGGAGAAGAACAGACTCTCTTCTTCAGCATGACAGTTTAGCCCAAATTCTCCAGCTATTTTCATCAACAATATTTGGGTCAAGCGGACCCCAGAAAAACCCCAGATAATTGGTGAAAATTTGTCTGAGCTTATGGAAGTTCATACACAGGAGAGGAATAATTTTTAGCACAACGATTGGATGGGACAAGCATAAGGATTTCTGGTCCAGGCACACGGAATTGACCCAGAACATACAAAAATAAATGGATGGGCAAGGAAGTGGTGTGTCTGCCTGAAGGAGGTCACTAATTCTTATACAGCAAAGTACCCAATCCAAGCCTGCATCTATTTTTAGCACCAACTGACAAAGAGCCAACGGTAGCATACATCACAGGTGTTATGTAATCATTGGGAGCTGGGGATGCTGCTGTGGATGGGCGAGAATAGACACTGTCATACTTGCAGTTTGATAGACTAGAATAAATAATTATTCCTGGTTAATTATATTTTAAAGCCACAGACAAAGTGCGACATCTTCTTGACCTGCCCAGTGAAACTACTAATGGACAAGCAGACTTGAGATGGAAAGATAGAGTGATCATCATGACATGGTGATGCCAAGAACAAAACTAAATTCAATGGAGTTTATTTGGTTGCTTTTAGACTTATCTGATTTAATTTATTTCATTGTAGATGTTTAATCCAGTGGTTAAGGCTGCACAATACTTGCCCCATGTGTAAGTCACAGGTCCGACACAACAGTAGTGACGAGAGAACGTCATTAATGGGGCGAGCTCCTGCCGTCGTCTCACAGGTCTGACAGCCAATGAAAGCCATCGGAATCCTCGTTTGATATTACATGTATATAGAATATTTACTGTTCGTTAAAGTACATACTGGTTCAACGTTTCAGTTCTAAATAACTTGAGAGTTGGGCTGGAATTGGCTATCGGCAATTCCAGCCCTGCATAAATTAGAAAGGAGATGGTATGATGAGGCGGGATTTTGGTCTATGTGTGGTGCAGTTGACATAGAAAAAATAAAATGTTTGTGTTTCAATGTAACAGCAAGAGAAAATATATGTACACAATATGTGCAAGTTCTAGCTCGATTGCAGCATGTGCTATTTCGTAAAAAAAAGGGTCTAAATCGATGAACCCCTTGGACCAAAACTCCATTTAATTTGGTGATGTGTGGTGGCATTATATCTCCACTGCCGGAAAAACTTTTTGGTCCAAGGGGTCCTTTCATGTCTAAATGTGTTTTTAATTGACTCGATTTACACCCTTTTTTCACGAAATATCACATGCTGCGGATATCAATTTCATGTCATAACTATAATCATAATGCAATCGAGCTAGAACTTTCACATAGTGTGTACATATATTTTCTCTTGCGGTTACATTAAAATACAATTATTTTAAGGACGTTTTAATTTTTCGATTTCAACCGCACCAAGTATAGGCCAAATTGCCGCCTTATCGTACCATCTCCTTTCCATTAACCCATATTCGAGAATAATAATGTATAACAGTGTTAGAGCAGTTGTAAAAAAAACAACATTTGCATAACCTTGGCATTATCCCCCAAAAATGTTGCACAATTTGGAGTCATCTTTTAGTACATACAGAAAATAAATATAAATTTTCTGCTCCTCCTCCCCCTCCTGTATGTGTGTACTAAATGGATGACGTCTTTATGAAGCCCTGTAATTCTCTGTATGGTACTGGTAATGTTAAATCTAGTCTGTTAGTATGGAATTCCGGGGTGACATTAAATTATATTTATGGGTACATGTGATCAATTTTTTCTATAAGAAACCTTGTAGATTTGTTCAACCTGGGATAACCATATATCTGCCAGATATGCTCATCTGGTGATCAATTTATTTATGTTTCCGGTGTTCTACACATATCCACCACTTCCGCATCGGTCTGAAGGTCATTCAAGTAACCATTTAGAGAAAATTTGCCCGGTAAATATATCAGACTGTATTTAGTAAGAGGAGGAGTTTATCAAAATTACATAACACTTGAATGACCTTTGACTTCATCTATTCATTTATTCATCTTTGACTGTGATGTCTGGTTTCTTTTCCTGGTTTTGCTAAATGTACATATGTATATACATAAATAGTTATATTTAATTTTCTACATATTTATTATTGTTGTACATACATGTAGTTGTCATTATCTTTTCTATCGGATTAAATTTCACCCAAAACTGCAAGGGTTATGAAGTATTCGGATATCATTACAAATGCAAAATGATCAGGTTTTTGTTCCAACTCGAAAAAAACTGATTTCCATTTTCTCAAGGTATATGGTTCTTATTTATCTTCTCTTTTGATTGCAAAAGAAAATTGAATAGCAGGATTTTGCAATATAATTACCATGCCCGACTCGCTAAAGATACCTGTATTGTATATTTTCATAGATTAAGTAAGTATTATGAAAGTATAAGCTTCGGTATTTTGCCATCCTGATGCTGGTGTATTTATGAGAAGTAAATGGCTAATAATGATCTATTTCAAATGTTTCAGATACGATAATAATATATATGTTTATATTTAATAATCGATTATTGTATATGGATTAGGAATTTACTAATAATGTACATTATTCAATTTTCATAATTTCATAACTAAAAGAAGAATTTATCATAAGTTTGTAAATGCAGGATGGCAACATGCCCTTCTTGCGATATCTTCCAGTGGTTTGTTTAATGTCTAACCCTCTGGATGGCATGTTGAATTCTCAGACAGAATCTTGAAACTTGATTGGGTGATAAGACTGGATAAAACTGAACACATTATTCAATCATATATTTTCTTGAGATATCGCCCACAGGCATTCCTGATTAATCACAATACCCTTGATGTAAAGAATATTGTGATTAACTAGTAATTAACTCGTTATTACTATTTTTTGTGGAGTAACTGTGATATGTCAGTAGTATCTTCCAATGCCCACATTTCCTGTATGTTCATACCACAATGGGCCAAAAAGAAATTCTGATTGCCATGTGTGTTGCTTAGACAAAATAAGCCACAACTGAATTATCCTGCTTTAATTTGCCTGTCATTGGGTGTTAGGTACTGGGTACACTGTTCAATCGTTGTGTTTCCCATTTGCTCTGTTCAACTGTTTAATATAGTCAACAATTCTATCTCGGACAAAATTCATTTCTCAGCTACAGATTAAATTTTAATACTCCAAATCTCTGATCATTTTCTAAGGTCTACCATAGAACAAACAGAAATAGTGACTGGATGTTAGTCCTGTTTTAATCGGCACGATGTTGAAACTGAGCTAACTGGCTCCATCCACCCCTGCATCCTTCATCCTCAAATCTGGGTCGCTTTCATAAATTAATATCCGTAATTGAGAAGAAAAACTATTGTTACCTCATAACTTACACAGAAGCCTTTTGTAGGATGAAGTTCTTCGTATTTATAACTTGTCTCCCTTTGAAGTCAAAAACCCACAGTGTTCGTATAATGTTGCTTTTGTAATTTTTGAAAATGTTTCTCAGCACTTTATGCTATATTCTCCGTAAAAAAAAACTACATAATGAATTGAGAAATAATTATCTGGTATGAAATAAAATAATTTTGGGCAACGGCAAAAATTTGAAATAAAATGATGAAAACGCAACTTAACAATCACCCAAGCCAGATCATCCTCAGAGAAACTAGAAGAGTAGGTATAATTGGTGATGTCTCTATTTTGAATAAATCCACATATTGCCAATGGTTGTAATTTATTCCAGTTTCTGACCTTCTAAAAGAAGTTTAATAGAGAACATATTTGTCAAACTCAGGGATTTTTTTTATTTTTTTTTTTTCGTAGATTCATAACTGTTTTTCAGTCTCTATTGGTGCAGTGTATTAAACTTACACCCACTTCTGTTGTATATATGTTTAATGGTCTGTTACAGTTCAAGTTGATATAGTTTATACTTTTCCATATTCCTACTCATTCCCGAGTAGAAGAGCATTATTAATCCGTTTAAATATATTCAAGTGAGTTGCTCTGGATATTATAACCAATATAATCGAGCAATATGGTTTCTTCCAAATAAACGACTGCAAAAAGTATAGACTATAATTCTGTTCATCGCTATGCTTTAAATTGAATGTTCTTATGTTGGTCTTGTCAGCAATTACAACTTCTGACTACTGTAATCACATCTGCAGGCGCCTCGGAGCACGTTTGAAAGTGGGGGGGCTGAACTCTATATCGGCCATGTTAAATGCTGGACTGGTGCTATCTAAGATAGGACTTATAACATTGCAGTCTTCCGCGGCCCCTGATCTGCACAACGTCAAGATTTCTTTTAGAGCCAAAGGCGAAACATTTACCATCGTGCACAGCAGACCATATTTCACCCACTTTCAGAGTATATGAACCTGTTGTCCCGTCATGCCATGTCATGGTCGCGTAAAACAAGTGATCTGAATGGTCAATATACAAAGTGTTGCTTTGCCGATTGGCTGAAATTTACAGTTGCATTTTCCATGAACACCATTCATTCCCATGTGTTCCATTTGTATCTAGGATAGAGATATTTCTAGTTTTAGCGAGGATGGGGTAATCCTTGCTGTCAAGTCGCACACTAAAGTTCCATCTACAGTTGATTTGCCAACAGTGCTGTATATTTAGTTATCCTGTTTACACAGGTTAGGGCGATCCCGCTCTCTAAGATGGAGGTAAAAAAGGTCGTTTTTGCTCAATGACTTTTGATTCCTTCTTAACCAATGCATCAAAATTTCAGGCGCATTGATTTATCTATTTTTCTATGTCATAAAATTAATTTGCCATGTGAAGAACCAGCCAGTGTTGTTTAAACAGCGCGAACAATGTTTGGCCTATTATTATGCAAATTAGATAGATGACAATTTACTTTTTTACTACCATTTAATGCGGATAGATATGTCTGTATGCGCCTAAAGAGGATTTTGCCGAATTCATTATGTGAACTGATTTATTGAGCGAAAACGACCCTTTTTACCTCCATTTTAGAGAGCGGGATTTCCCTAACCTGTTATATGTTCGTTTATGATATTAGTGTTATAAATTAGTGCTCTGGACATCGGTGTTCTATCTATTTCAGTGTCTACATCAACGTACACAATCAGATGGAATTAAAATTCCATTTTGTAAATATCATTGTAAATAATGAAAACAAGGAAATAAACTGGTGCTTCAATCCACACAATAAATTTATCTGATTTTTGGAGAGTTGTTATGATTATTTCTGTGGTTCATGTTGGACTCCCTTGTTCAAGGTTCTGGCATAAAACTTCGAGAATGAGTTGTTCAAGTAAACGACCTATGGACACGCGGAAGGAATCCGAGTTAGAAAACATGCCAAGAAATCTAGCTCGTGATTGGTTACAAGTTTTGTTAAAATATAAAGTAATGGTTTCCCTTTTTGATGCCGCCAAAGTAAATACAAGAGTACCTTATTATTTATCACATTTTTATCCGTCACCTCTGTGGAACGCGATAGCTTTGACGATTGCTCCTTATGGTTTTGAATCTGGGTATTTTTCCTTGGGGTCTCCTACTTCCTGACGTACTTAACATTCCATCCTTCAATTCCATTTCGGTAGTATATAAAGGTGAAATCTCATTCCTTTGTGTGGTGGTGGAAGTCGAGGTAATGCGACTTAAATGTGGGTTGTAAACATGAGTTGTGACCTTCCACTCTAGACCCCGGGTTGACCTTTAGGTCACTCGACTGGATTGGGAAATGGGAAACATCTGCACTTCTCATTAAAAATCTGAAAAAAAAATCATACACTACACCCAATAAAATCTTAAAGTAGACAGGACCAATGTAATTTCTATTATACTTTATTAACCGCATCATATCGGCATCATGCCAGAAGATATTCAGTAATAAAACAATAAAAAGCCACAGTGTATGTAGCACAGAAACACTGATATAGGCATAAATCACACCGTAAATTCACAGTTAAATGTACCGACAGGAAAGATGCCAGTACATTCAACTGTAAAATTACGTTGTATGTATTTTGCAATTACCGCTTTTTAACATGTTTTTAACTGTAAAATGTTGACCGTATTTTATAATTACCATTTGTTAACATGCAATCAACTGTAAATTAGGTTGCACTGTAATTTACAATTACCGTATTTTTTAACATCCTTTAATGTTTAATTACGTGGCACCATTGTCTACAATTATCAGCTTCGTGGAAAAGTACCGATAGGTCACTGGAAGACCGAAATGGCCAATGCTCGTTTGTGTATTTCAGCTCTTTGTGTTTACAATGCGGTCACCACAAGTTTCGTAAATAATGATGAAGGAATCTGTGATGGGAATCTCCATGTCAGATGAAACTAAAATCATGTTAGCCGCCGTGTCACTCATTGTTCGTGTTCTGGTAATACTCTGGATATTGTACAACGCAGGTGTTCGATGTCTCCTGCAAATGGGCGTTTGGTGTGCATAGATATCAACCTCCTTTTGGAGAAAACAGTATATTTTGTTATGTTTGTGCGCAGTTTACCCGTTCAAGTTTATATCAACTGAAATGTCACAGATCAAGGTGTTTACGGTTAAATATACTGTAACGAATTTTGTGTGTGTGTGATTGGTGGATTTATCTAGATTCCATTTATCGCTGCCACCAGTGACGTAAGGTAGGCTTAACCCTAGCCCTCTCATAGGCTTAAAACAACACTAGCCCTCTCATGGGCCTACTGAAATCAGTCATCTCAAGTTCATCTGGGTAACGTCTATCACCAGTCATCCCCCGAAGGCGTTCGTTACATGAGTTCGCCTCTTTTCGCCAGATACTCGTGGTATATCGAGCTGGTAAGGAGGTCTTCTATCATCTCAGATGACCCGCCAGAGGTTATATGAGTGGAGCATCATGGGAAGTGTTTCATGCATACTTAATCTCAGGTATACAATAAGTATCCTGGTATGTTTCACGGTACCTCTTAGGTAGTTTCCACATTTCGATAGATAATCAAATACATTCTTAGATAACCTTAAGGATACTTCGAATATCAAATTTTCCATAGATGTGACTATGCTTTCATGGTATCCCTAAGGATATCTTGGCTTAGACAAGAAGGAATGAGACAACACAGATATTTCAAGTTCAACAAATAACAAAACTGTATTCTGTATAAAGGAAACTGTTTCAGGATATATATATACAAGGATATCTGATCAATTTTAAGCTTTTAAGGATATATCAGGATATCATAAGGACACATAAGGATATATCAGGATTCATCAGGATATCCCCAGGATACATCAGGATATCATCAGGATATATATCCTTGGCTCACAGGATATACACAGAATACTTTATCTTTATGTTTAACTTCAGGATATATATCAGGATATCATAAGGATATATCTAAGTCCTTATCACAGGATATATCTATCCAACTCACACAATATGCATTTATCTTTAGTTTGAGGATATCAGAAGGATATCTGACACACAGTCGCAGAGTATAAACTATAACAGCCGATCCCTATAATCATGGCTGGTATCCTAATTATTATATACGCGACGGATATATGGAGGATATCCTAAGGACATGCAGAATATGTATTCAGGATATCCTCAGGATATACAACAGTCGGTAAATCACGATATCACCGGTATGAATGGCCGAATAGGATATCAAGGATATGTCGCCGTATATCCTTAATCGAGGCTAATAAACCACCCGTAGCTCCCAGTAGGAAATATATTCCTCACTACAGTGTCTTCTGTGTAGGATATTGATCTGCTAGTGATAATTCTATTTTCCCCCACCCAAAGGATATATGTGCTGCCCCAAGTCACCAGTGATACATGTATCCAGGTCCGGAGGATATATATCCTATTCCCCATGAAAAGGAAAGGTCATGTGCAACCTGGTACACCTACGAGGGAATTGCACCTCCCCGCAGTGTCTTCTATGGTGCTGGTTCCATATCAAATGGTCCACTCCAAGTGTCCTTCTCATTAGTTGCAGGATACATATATTTTGGACACACATCACTAGTATCCTACAGAGCACACATACCCCAGGAAACACCAGTGTCAATGGCATTATAAAGGTCTGGCTATACCTATGCAGCTATATAGGATATCTGCAGGATATATATCCTTTTCCCCATGAAAAGGAAAGGTCCTGTGCCACCCGGTACACCTACGAGGGAATTGCACCTCCCCGCAGCGTCTTCTATGGTGCTGGTTCCATATCAAAGGGTCCACTCCGAGTGTCCTTCTCAATAGTTTCAGGATACATATATTTACTGCCAATGACACCGGTATATCCTACATTATATTTCCCTCACATTTCTGCTATTTAAGGATATTATAAGTTATACCAGTGTCTTGCGTTGGTATACAGGCTGATATTTCGTCGAGAAGATAAATATTTATCTTCGAGACGAAATAATCAGCCTGTATACCAACGCAAAACACTGGTATAACGAATTTATCACATTGAAGAGCTATTTTCCTGGTTGGTTTAACATATATAACCAACTCGAAAGAAAAACAGGCATATAACTCAACGTTGAACAATGTACGGGCCTGTTTTGTACACTACCCCTCATGGGGTGTCTGGTACAATAAAGAAATCTGAATCTGAATCTGATGATCGTGAGTCGGACAGGCAAAGTGCTTCGATCTGTTTTCGTTTTGTTCCGCGATGAACAATAAACTGGATGAAATACTTAGCTGACATTCTGACGTCCCTGTTTATGTGGATGATAATTTATTTCTTATCTTCATCCGCAAATATGCAATTTGCGTCGCACAACTTGTTCCAGTGGCGGAACTCGCCCATACAAACTCGCGCAGACAAATTCGCCTGAAACAGGCTTTGTGTGCAGGTGTTTCACGCGCGTCCTTGACTGCGTTGGTATATGAACACGCGCGATCTTGACAGCATTGGTATACGAGAATTCTGAATTGGTATACCAACGGTGGATAACGAAGAATTGCAATACGGTGTAAAATGCACTATGGTAATTAACCAATCAAAACCCTACAATTTACTCTGAAATGTGATAAATGTAGATATCCTGCAGGATATATATCCTTCAGGATACATATCATAGTACAGGATATATATCCTTCAGGGCATATCCTACAGGATACTATTTCACTAGTATCCTGAATGGATCATCTCAGTAAGGGTATATCCTAGGAAGGATATCATCTTTATTGGTCATCTAAAGTAGTCATCTCCCGCCAATGGTAAATAGGCGATCTACCTTGTACACGACACACGGTATGTATCCAAACAGATCTCTACCAGTGCAAACGATCTCTACCATCTGCACAACGATCTCCACCAGCTAATATTACGGGTTTACGAGCAGTGGTATGTACCAATTTTAGCTTATTTTGCCAGGAAGACATGAGTAATACTCGGAATGATATAGCGCAGCGTACGCCTAAATATACGAGGAAATATATTTCGTTCTTGTTTCAAACGTGCGTCCTCTGATTATTTCATAATCACGGACACCGATCGCCCCATCGACGATTCAGTATTGAGAATGTGATGAAATTTACCGATTTTTAATGTCTCGAATTGAAATTCTGATAGAAAGGGCCTACTTTATTAAGAAATATTGTCAAATTCCAGTCAGATTTTACATATACGGGTAAAAATCAGCAAGTTTATGTGAAAATATGTGTGCACAATGTACTTTTCGGAAATTACAATTACAACGATCCCTACCAATTCCTGACAACTATCTCTACAGGTTCGGTGCATAGAAAGTGTTGGACAAAGATCTACAAATCAAGTCGTATGAACAGGCCTAGAACCAGATATATATTGTGCGGATTTGTCTGATGCCAAGTTGCGCACGCATGCACGAAAGATGATCGAGTCAGTTCGGTCTCGTCATTGGGAGCGCGGAAAATTACGTACCGGTACACAATGTGCATGACCTTAGTCCGAAGGTTCGAAGTGAGAACGAAGAAATTGGCTTGATATAATGAAGATGATCTCAACACTCTTAAAATGAAAGCGTTTTATTTAACATTATTAATGTCCGAGGTATTACACCATCATATAAACTGTCATATTTGTAACACTCTCAGAAAGTGTTGAAAAAATATCTAACATTATGCTACACTTTACTAGGCTGAATTTAACACTTGTATAGTGTTGTATTGCTCATCATACTGGAATATAATGTGGGATATAAAACTTCTTTTTTTTTCAACGCTTTTTGTCAATTCTCGGACATTTATAGTGTTACATACAACAATTTCAATTTAACACTTTCTGAGAGTAGAAACGTTGTCGAGTCCAGTGGCCAACCCTAGATTTTGTGGTGTGAATAGCGGGGGTGTTGATCAGTAGAACTTAAATAAATTAAATGGTCTTAGATCTAGATTTTTCTGTATATACCCGCGAATATCACCACGTCACAGGTGTTTTTGCCAAAATCATGGAAAATACATTTTCTGCGCATTGGATCATAAACACACCGGAAAGTCGATAATAAATGAATAAATTTTATATGACTTTACATTTAATTCAAATGTATGGCGTTGAAAACTGCATATTAAGACTACGAAACAATCTCCAAACTCGGAAACCATCATGTGAGCTATGCTGATATTTTGAGCACTGTTTCCCCATCATGCGATCTTTTTATCATTGAATAAAAAGTGTGGGTCTTCGATCCACTTTTTTATGTAAAAAACTTTGAGTGTTCCTAGTAGTATAGAGCGAGCATTTCGAGTTAACAGCGCTTCACTGCGCATGCGCAGAACCTTTTGTGACGTCACAGCACAAAAAATGTGGCGGTGTGCGCATGCGTGGTGGTGGGTGGTGGTGGGTTTAAGATGGCGGCTGCGGTGGGTGGTGGTGGGTTTAAGATGGCGGCTGTGGTGGGTGGTGGTGGGTTTAAGATGGCGGCTGTGGTGGGTGGTGGTGGGTTTAAGATGGCGGCTGTGGTGGGTGGTGGTGGGTTTAAGATGGCGGCTGTGGTGGGTGGTGGTGGGTTTAAGATGGCGGCTGTGGTGGGTGGTGGTGGGTTTAAGATGGCGGATTGTAGAAAAACGTATAAAAGCAGGCGATTTTTAGGGGTGGGGTGTATTCATTGCACTAACTGCCTGATTGACCTCACCAGCCTGCCTGCCTGCTTGCCTATCCGCTTGTATGAGACGAAAGCATGAGACGTGGAGAAGATTTTCCCTGGGATCCAGCAGCACCTCCGGTTGAAGTCTTGCCTGAAGACGAGCGTGTCAGGGACATTTATCGACGTCACTGGGCTACCATACGCCATTGTTTTTACCGTGACCGTCGTCTATCGGACTTGTATAACTTTCGATTGCAGGACCTCACGTATTTGTCTACCTATGCCGAGAATATTTTCACAGATCAGGTGACAGCGTTCAAGTTGAATATGACATTCGGGTACATTTTACGGCACAAGGACATGGACCAGGTGCGGTATTATTATCCCAGCAATAATACCTATGTGTTTGATCAGCCGTTCACGGTGACGGATGCGATTTCTCTGGAGTCACTCATCGACCAACTCACTACGTTGGATCCATTGGAATGGGCCCGGTTGCAACGCCCCAATACCCAATGGCATGTGGAAATGGTGACCAACGTCACATTTTTCGTCACGAAAATGAGAGATCATCCTATCGGTGCTCCTGTACTACTACCCCCGTGGTTGCTTCATCGAAAAGGCCTGTATGCATTAACAGGAGGGGCAAAGGGGCCCTACAAAGACCGGAACCCTACAAAGATCGGAAATGTCTGTTTCGGTGTTTGGCCGTGCATGTGGACGAGTGTGACTCCAAGGCTTGTGACACAGTGGCCAATGACTATTGGGAACAGTATTTACAGCAGCAAGACTTGGATAAGCGGCACTTCCGTGGAGTTCCGTTCAAGAATTTGGATGACGTGGAAACACTGTTCAACATCAATATCTTTGTATACCGATTACAAAGCGAGGAGGATACATTTGTGGCTGAATTGGTGGTGTGTATCATAATACGCCTACTATTTTCCAGGAACTGGCCGATGAGGGTGTGATCATACCGGAGGCAGATGGTTATTTTCCCTACCGGGCGTGTTACGATTTTGAGGCCCTGTTGGAGCCCATGGACATGTTTTCAGCGAAAACGCAGTGGACGCAGCGCCATATTCCTCTGAGTGTGAGTATTTCGAGCAACGTACCTGGCTATGACGCTGCACCGGTGTGTTTCGTGTCCATGGGGGATTCCCATGAGTTGATCACCCGCATGATGGAGTATTTACAGGAAGTCAGTGCGGCTAGTACAGAACTATTGGTGTCCAAGTTCCAGGACGTACTGGACCAACTGGACGATCGAATTCCTATACCGGGTGTAGCGTTTAATGACGATGAAGAGTCGGAGTCGGAGTCGGAGCCCGAGTCGCAGCCCCTGCAGTCGCAGGATGTGCCTTTACCGAAACCGTATGCTCAGAAATTGAAAGTGCGTTTCCTACAATATCTAGGCCAGTTACCGGTGCTAGGTTTCAACTCGGGACGCTATGATTTGAACATGGTGAAGGAATTTCTTTACCCCTACTTGGCCCAGGCCAATACCATGAAGTCCATCATCAAGAAGATCAATAATCATATGGCCCTTACTACCACATCACTGCATTTCCTGGATGTACGGAACTACTTAGCTCCTAATTGTAGCTATGATCAGTGGGTCAAGGCGTATAACTGTGCACAAACCAAAGGGAGGTTCCCTTACACGTATATATCAACGCTCGACCGTTTGCAAGAAACACAGTTGCCACTCCGGGATGCCTTCTTTGATGATTTGAAGCAAGTGGAATGTCCGGAAGACACGTACCGTGAACTACAGCAGGTATGGAACGATCAACATATGCAGACCTTGCGAGATTTCCTGATATGGTATAATAACCTAGATGTGGTTCCTTTCCTGGAAGCGGCCGAGAAAATGGTTCAACTCTTTCGTCGCCAAATGCACGTCGACATCTTCAAGGAGTGCTTGAGTTTACCGGGTCTGGCGCTTCGCCATCTTTTTCAAGAGTGTGCTTCTCGCTGATACAGCAAAAAGATGCAGACATGCATGATTGTCTAAAGCAGAACATTGTCGGCGGACCGAGTCTTATTTTTCACCGTTATCACGAGAAGGACGTCACTACTCTCCCCAGTGGAAAACCCTGTGCTAAGATCATCGGTTTCGATGCGAATGCCTTGTACCTGTGGTCGCTGGCCCAACCTATGCCCAGTGGCCATTATACACGTTGGTTGGCGGAAGGTGGGCATTTTACACCGCAACGTACACCCTACAAGCATCTGGCTGATCAGTGGTTGGATTGGGAAGCCTATCGACGGGCAATTTATATACGACACCAGACCAACGCCACAGAGAAGCGGATAGGAGATCGTCGACTCCCCGTCGATGGGTTTGCCCTGGTGGGTAGGACACCGACCGTATTTCAATTTTACGGTTGCTATTGGCACGGCCACGAATGCCATTTCAGCGCTGGACGCTTCAACGAACGACGTGGAAAAACACCGGAAGAATTACGGGAAGAAGTGGTGGAGAACGGTGATTATGTGAAAGAGAGAGGATACCATCTGATTGAAATGTGGGAGTGTGAATTTCACACGATGTGCCAGGCCCTGCCCCATTTACGACGTTTCCTAAAAGAGCGCGAGTACCCCTTGAGTCGTCGGCGACTCCTGAGTCTGCCACAGATGTTCGACGCCATTCGTTCGGGGGACCTCTACGGCTTTGTCGAATGTGATTTGCATGTTCCCGACACTCAAGCCTCTCTTCGCCCAGTGTCCTCCCATCTTTAAGAACACGCTGGTGGGTCGGGCTGATATTGGGGACACCATGAGGGCCTATGCGGAGCAACACGAGTGTTTGCCTCAACCTCGACGGATGTTGATTGGTAGTATGTGGGCCGAGAAAATCTTGCTGGGCACTCCCTTACTGCAGTGGTACATGAACCACGGTTTGGAAATTACCCAAATATACCAAGTGATACAGTACGTACCCGACGCTTGTTTTGCGGAGAATGCCGACATCGTGACGTCGGCCCGTCGTCAAGGTGATGAATACCCGAGTGAGGCCATCATCGGTGAATGTTGGAAGTTGACGGGCAATGGTTATTATGGAAAAACGGTCACGAACCAGGATAAGCACGTCAACGTGAACATTTGTACTACTGCCCAAGCCCGCAAAAAAGTGAATTCTCCTCTGTTTCGCTCCGTGGAGGTCATCGATGACGACACCTATGAAGTCACTTCAGCCAAGAAGACTATCCGTTACAACCTACCCCTGCAGATTGGATGTATGGTATACCAGGTGGCCAAGCTGAGGATGCTGCAGTTTCTGTATGATTTCATGGGTGTGTATTTTAATCCATCAGACTGGCAACTCATGGAGATGGATACCGACTCGGCCTACATGGCCGTCTCTAATGCGGATTGGGAGTCCCTGGTGAAACCGGAGTTACGTACTCAGTATGAAGCGGAACGGGACCAGTGGCTACCTCGACGTGACCATTACCAGTACGATAAGCGTACGCCGGGCCTCTTCAAGCTGGAGTGGAGTGGGGATGCTATGATTGGTCTCTCCTCCAAGACGTATTACTGTTACGGGGGAGACGAAAATAAGTTTAGCTGCAAAGGGGTGAGCCGGCGCGATCCCAACATCGACAAAGCCTTGTACTTGAACGTGCTGCAAAGCCAGGCCAGTGCGAGTGGCACTAACCGAGGATTTCGGGTGGTGGATCACCAGATGCGGACGTACATTCAGCAACGAGACGCCTTTACTTTCTTTTACCCGAAACGGAAAGTGTTGGCCGATGGTGTGAGCACCACTTACTTTGACTTGTGAACAATGTCGAACTATAACTGTTGATACACCAGTTAAAAAACTGTAAAAGTCAGGATGGCCGAGTGGTCTAAGGCGCCGGTATTAAGTGCTGGTCGGCGAAGAGCTGGCGTAGGTTCGAATCCTACTCCTGACAGAACTTTTTTTGTACCTTAATCCTACCACTACTATTCTATTTGTACCTATTCTATACATTCTTGTGGACTTAAATAAAAAAAATAAGTCAAAACCCCATCATTTTTTGTGTTTTTTCATCAATTTTTATTCAACATCAATGAACGTCAGAACAACAACGTCATAACAATAACGTGATAATAAAAAAACAAGTGGCCTGCGCGCAGTGCATTTTAAGTTAACCAGAGAAATGGAGCATGCACATTAAAACGAGAGGCCGTCCAGTCATAGACCAGGACATCACGGTCTTCGGCTTGACAATAATCATCAAACATGTGTACGATGGTTGGCATAGAATGTCCTCTACTCCGGTGAGTGAGATAAAACACACAGTACTGGCCGCACACACTACTCAAGGGTCCTTGTAATCTTTGAGTATTCCAACGCCACATTGTAGTAGAGACGTCCATGAATTTCACCAAATCGGCATGTAGGGGTGCAAGTCCGTAGGAATCAAAGTATTCGCCTTGGCCTAGGGTGTCCACGTACACAGCTACCCAATGTTCACCGGGTCGAGACCCCGGGTCTGTATTCAGGATGTAGGCTGCTGGGGTGGTGGAGTGGGTGGGAAACACATTGCGTGGAAACACACCTCGAAAGGGGATCTTCGGATCTCGCTGGAGTATGCCCATCAGCTGTTCTGTATCCATGATTTTAGTTGGCGTAGTCACACAGCACGTTTCTTTGCTGATCCACGCTGATGACGTTATCAAACTCGGCGTAGCAAATCACGTTAATGGTCTGGGCTAGAGCGGTGGCGAAACGCAGTTCCAACCGTAGGTTTCCTTTCTTCAGCAAGGCCAGTTGATGATCGTGTTCCAAGGTGGGGGTGAGGTCGAAGGCGAACAACGTGTACCCACGGTAAAAGTCTCGTCGAGTGATGGTATTTCCTTCGTCCTGGTTGTTTTGTCCTGTGGCTGTAAACAGGTTCAGGTAGCTCCGCACATAATTTTGGTTACCAAAATCCGGTTGTAAGGGTCGGGCTGGAATTTGATGGCCAGCCACGTGCAGTGCCAAAAAGTTCAGGTTGAAATGTTGAAAGGCGAACGGATTCTCATCCCACGC
This sequence comes from Hanleya hanleyi, assembly GCA_036873755.1. Taxonomy (NCBI): domain Eukaryota; kingdom Metazoa; phylum Mollusca; class Polyplacophora; order Lepidopleurida; family Hanleyidae; genus Hanleya; species Hanleya hanleyi. The sequence goes on from JAVTVY010030615.1 coordinate 40,395, forward strand.
TCCATTGAAAGCGGTGTTGGTCACACACGCTATGGTAACACGTTTAGGGAGATCCCCTAGAAATAAATTTTCACGATTGGCTATCATCGTACCGGCTGGCACAGAGAACACCTTGGTCTGTACGCGTCGGATGGGGTACAGGGCTGGTTTTTTCGATAAGGCTTCCATGTGACTCACCAACACGCCCTGTTGCAAATCCACCGTACGCACAAACAGGGCTGCATCTTCTAGGATGATCTTGTAATTGGGGGCCGCTCCACCGGCCATCAAGGCGAACGCAGGTGTGGAACGGATCAACTTGATCTTGATGGATACACCGTTCATCATGTAGCGGTCTTGCAGGAACAGATCGGCGTGCAGTCGTCCCATCATATCGACGGACTTGCTATCGGCTGTCAAGTTTTTGCGGTTGGTCAACCCATTATTGGCAGCCAGCACGCTATTCATGGAGCCGGGTGTATCCTTGTAGTACAGCGCGGCTTGCAAGTGGGATTTTTTGGCATCTGAACCGTACGACAACAGCGTCTCCATGTAGGCTCGGTACGGGTACGTATTGGTGGACGTACTGATGAGTCTATCGCTCAGACTCATATCCACCTGTTGGAACAAGGAGTGCAGCCAAAGATTCACTGGGCCTACTACTGCATCGTCCGCTACGTTGGCCCCGGCTGCGTCCACTATTTTGGCTTTCACGTACAAGTAGGTGTGGGCTAAATCCAGGTAGGCTGTATCTTTGTTTTCAATGGTAAATTCCACAGGGCCCGTCCCCGTCAGGCTAGCCAGGGGTCGATGTTCTACCCAACGTCCTTCGGCTACACTGGTTTGGGTGGGTGGAATAGTCCACAAATCCAATTCACTGTTGGTAGACGGACACGACTCGGAGTGAATGAATGCCATTATGCGAAGATGTCTCTCCTACTACTCTTCTTCTTCTTCTTCTTCTGGGTGTGAGTCCTCCGGGGTGTGCGTCGTCGGTGTGTTGGACGTCGAATGACTCTTCGCTGTGTCCGGGGTTGTCTTTTAAGGGCTTTGGCGATCAAGACGCTGCCGGCTTCTTTAGCCCGTCGTTTCAAGGCTTGTCGGGGTGCTGTGCCTCCCATCACATCACCGGCCACGCGCAATCCACTGCGTACCGCTTGTTTGCCTACCGCTTTGACACCCCGTGTCACCAAGGGTAAGAACGTTTTCACAATGCTGCCCAGTATGTTTCCCAATCCGTGACCTCGTTGCATGCGTGCACCGCTAAAGATGGGCAAGCCTCCCCCCGTTTGTTTCTTGTAGTAGTCGGCATAGCTGGGTGTATGGCACTGGTAAGGCACGTACATTATACGAAGTGAGGAGAACGGGCTTGTCGGAAATGAAGTGTCAGCACCACTTTCCCTCGTTCGAATGCGACCGGGCGTCCCGTGTCATCTCTTATATCCACCGTGATCGTGTTGATATCGGTATGTCGTACGGGCAGGTAGAGTATATGGTTGAAACTCTGGTTGACTTGATTGCCATACGACTTGCTAATGGGCACCACCCGTAACAGAGGTGTGTTCACATCGCCCACAATATGGCTGTCCACTGCGTCCGAGTAGACGTAGAGTCCGTACATGCCTACTTTCATATCCATCACATCGTCACCGTTGTCGGTGGTGGGCCCCGGGTACACCCTGTAAGGCAGACCTAACATTTGCTGTAGTGTAGGACTGAGTTTCACAGCCACGTTAGGGCTCAGCAGGATACAGGCCTTGTCGTTGTGTGGGTTGACAGCCAAGATCACGTGATTCTTGAAGGGGTAGACTTTCAGGGGTTTTGAATTATTCGTGGCCTCCCGTAGAGACTTGTACTCCAACAAGGACAGCAGACCCTCTATGAACTTCTGGGGCGTATCGTATTGGCCTTCGGGGAGAATGAGTTTGGTGACTTTGCCTTCGTACGTCACTTCGTACCATACTTCTTGGTCTCGTACGTTGTACCACGAGTAAGGGTACTGAATATCTACCAGTCCACATTCCCACCGACCCGGTAAATGTAACGGTTGTGGTAATTGAGTGACATACTTGGCCAAGGTGTTGTCAGGAAACACATCGAGTGAACTATTACTGGGCAACGTCAGGTAAAACATGACGACTGAGTTGTTCTGGCTTCTGCACCGGGTTTTTATAGGGGTCACCCTTAGTAGGGTTCCCAGGCCTTGGGCGCCTTACCTCGGCGTCGTGATCGTCGTGGCGGTGGTGTGGCCGGTATAGAGGTGGCATAGGGGTGAAAAGAACGGTCCCGCCGTGAGGGTGTTTTGGGCGGCGTCTGCGGTTGCCATTCACGTTCCCAGGTATGGGGAAGTCGAGAGGGTGCTTGCATCCACTTCCAGCGTTCACGATTTCCTACCAATTCTTGAGGGGTGTGTGTGTCTTTTAATCCCTGAGCAAAGGCTTCCCAGCCCGGTGGATTAGAGTGTTTGCGAGAACGTACCATATCGTTGATCAAATCGGTCATATGAGACCCCGGCACCACTTGGTTTCGAATCAGCAGTTTTCCTTCAGCGTTCCAACCCATATCGGCATTCTGTTTCACCCGGTCCAACAATAAACGCGCCTTGGTCTTGAAGGCTTTAGGCACACTGGCCAACACTTCTTCTTCCAGCTGAGGTGAGGCAGAGGATGAGGGTGGTGGTGGTGATGGGAGTGTGAGTGTAGGCGTTGTGGGCGTTGTGGGTAGTTGTGGCAGTGGTGTACTACTACTACTACTCCCTCTATATTGATCCATAAACGTCTGGTACCGGTTCAGCGTATGATGGTAGAGTTGAATTTTCTCGTGATCGGGTAGTCGACGTTGGAGTATACTATTCATCTCTTCATCCAGAGACTGGAGTTGTTGCACTGTGGCAGGCACGGGATAGGGTGATTGCAAACTCTGTAACAGTCGAGGTTCGACCAGCATCATTTTTTTCGTATGTTCCATGACGTTAGCGTCCCAAGATGGAGCCTAGTAACGGTCCCAGTACAGTAGCGGCTAAGGGTGCGAGGAGTGCGCCGAGAAATCCACCTCGCTGTAACACCTGTTTCTTTTTCTTGACACTGCCCGTCTTCTTCACCAACGTTCGGAGACCCGCCTTGTGCCGTTGCAATTTCCCTTTCTGCAGAGGACTGAGCGGAACATTGCCTTTTAACACATTATGTGCCACTTCACACAAACACCGTACCAAGTCGGGATCCGCCCCGCGCACCAGGGCCCGGCCCACCTCCGGTGGCGCACTGCGTAATACGCGCAGGGCCGGCGCGTGCTTGCGTATCCGTGCAGACATGATGAGTGACGGCTAGAGTGGGTTGTCTTCTTCTTTTATTTGGGTGTGTACACCGTCTGCACCTCTCCGGGAAAAATGTGGGTACGCAATCGAAGGGTAGAGGGGGTGTCTTGTTTCAAGTCGATGAGTAGATACCCGTGAGCTCGTTGGGTAGCATCTTCAAAGGCTTCTCGTACAAAGGCCGTGTTTTTAGGGTACATCTGTTGGGCCAGGTGCGTAATTTGGGAAGCGTCTCTGGGGTTTTTGAATAACACCACATACTGAGCATTCAAACTAATGTTCCTGTGCTCTTTGTTCTTACTGAAGAGATTCTGCACGATGTAGATGATGCTCAACCGACGATGATGGCTTCCTTTGGTAAAGAGACGGGTGATTCGACTGTCCGTTTCCGTCATGAGATCGTCCACCACGACCAACGTGTCTTTGGGCGTATCCTCAGGGGGTAAGCCTTCCATTAAGGTGAGTCCCGGGACACGTGCCAGTTCCTCGTACGCGGGTTGCCAAGCGCCATAACACCACAGGATGCGAGCTAGAGGAGGTGAAATGAGGGCTGACCCGTGTTGGATGAGACGTTGAACGAAGTGTGTTTTTCCCGACCCTGTCGGTCCAGCGATGAGACACGTGAAAGGATGCTGCCACCGAGGATCCATAGTTTTTTTTATTTTATTTTATTTTTTTATTTGGTGATTTGCGCTCGGCGTTCAGAGGCCCACCCCCGTTGTCGTGGATCCCACCGGGGATCGTAGTCGAACGGGTACCGTTGCCGTGGTAAACGTGATTCGTGCACTCTAAATGATGTTAGCGTCGTAGGAGTCGTAGTGGTGGTGGTGGGTGTACTAGGTGGTGGTGATGGGGTGGAAGGGTCGTCGCTTCTCAGGGGTGACGGGTGATCACGTGGAGTCGTAGTAGTAGTACGGAGCGTCGTAGTAGTACGGGGCGTCGTCGTAGTACGGGACGTCGTAGGCGTGGGTGGATGGATGTGGCGGTCAGGTGACGTGGTGGATGGGGTCGGTGACGTCGTCGGCCACGTGGTAGGCGTGGGTGTCTGGGTTGATACGTGGCGGTACCTTGACGTCTTGGATGGCGTAGGCAGCGTCGTAGTGGTCGAAGTGGTGGATGATTGAGGTGGAATTGTGGGACGAAGGGTGTTGAAACAGGATATCACGTACGCCAAATCGTAGAACACGCCTCCAAATAACGTACCCAGAAGCACTACTAGACACACTACAGTACCCACTTGTGCTTTTCGAGTGCGTAACAGTAAGGGTAGATGTGCACTATCCATGGTACAACCCTACACTGAAGGATGGCGGTGATAGGGGTTAGAATTTATAGGCGTTTCATGTCACGGCCTGACACCCAGGAATTAAACGAACGGGGCCAACCTTGCCATTTGACGAAATGATAGGGGATGCCACGTCGACGTTCCGTTTTCAAAATCTTTTCCACCGTGTAGTAGTCTTTCGGTGTTTTCACTATGGGTTGTAATTCTGCCTCGTAAAACGTGCCTTGCAGTGTTTCTCCTTGTAGATCTTCCAGTTGATAGACGTGTGGCTGTCGAGGTTTATGGCGAACGATGACAAAGTGCTCGTCACTCCAGTTGGGCAAGTAACTTTTCTCAAATTGGCCTTTCACTTTACTGATCCGTACCACATCTCCACGTTTGTAACGGGGTGACGTGAGTGGTGGTGGTGGTGGACTGGGTGAGTACAGCGTACCACGCACTTGATGTTCGTTGCGTTCTGTGACATCGAGGGGAGCTCGCTGGATACTGCGATGATAGGCTCGATTGTACCCTTGGACCAGTTGAGGTAGTACATCGATGTACCGTCGGGTGTTTTGGGCGGTAAAATACTTGTACATTCGTCCTTTGAAGGTCCGATTGAATCGTTCCACCACAGAGGCTTTGGTCTCGTTGTACGTATGGAAGAAAAATACCTTCTGTTTCTTAAGAAAGGCTTGAAAGGGTCGGTTGAGAAATTCTGTGCCTTCATCCGTTTGCAAATAAAGGGGTTTGCGCCCCGTCTTGAAAATCTGCTGGAACGCCCGTACTAGATTCTCTCCTGTTTTGGTGCGAATGGGTAGTACCCAGGCATACTTGGATAAAATATCGATACAGGTCAACATGTACCGATGTCCATCATTGTGAGGTGCAAATCGACTCATATCCACTAAATCAGCCTGCCATTGCGCGTCTATGCCTCCTACGATGACTCGGTTACGGCGAAAATGTCGTCGGGCTGCTCGATGTAAACTATAAGTGTCTTGGGTTTTTAACCAGTCTCGAACTTCAGTTCGACTGATGCCTTGGGAATGGGCAGCTCGAGCGAGCGCTCCCACAGCGCTATACGCGGCTGGACTGGTAGGGTTGTAATACAAATCGGTTAACACCTTGTTCACTGTAGATGCTGACCCTTTTTCCCCCTTTCGGGACCCCCTCATCACCGTCTTCCTACCCCTCATCGGGGTGCCTGTGGGTCCCCGTCCGGTGTGTTCGCTTCATCAGGTGACACTGACACTCTAGCCTCTGTGGACCCTATAGATATAGTACTTTCGTGTTCCCCGGCTGTATCGGATTCATGTAGTTGTTGTTTTTCATGGGGTTCAGCCAGCGCGTCCTCCATAGCACGAGCCCACGCCAACTCGTCTGATGATCGCTCGTCCGGTGTAAACAGCTGGTCCACAATAGGCACTACTTTCTCCAAGGCTGACCACAGATGGGGGTCTAGGGTGAAGCTTCGCGTAGGGTCTTGGTAGCGGCCCAGGCGTGCGAAGAAAGGCCCACGGTATACGTAGATGGCATTGTTTATGTGGATGAGGTGTCCGTCGAGCTCATCGCTCAACACCCGTTTAAATTTAGTCCAGCCGTCACGCTGTAGCGTCACCGTATTCGATACGGTCTCAGCGGGCGCCCAGCAAATAGCTCCACAGTCTTCCACCAGGGTGACTTTATCTTCATAGACGTGTAACCCCACCTGGGGTGTAAGGGGCAGGATGGCTCGTAGGTCGGATGACATGCTTGCTCCAAATGTCGAACGGTGAATGACACACACTCTGTCTCACCCCTGGTATTTATAGTGTCAGGTAAGGGGTACAGACATGAGTCGTACTATTCTGTGAGGGGATCCTGTGGAGAGAGTACTTCATCGACCATGGGGACTACTTGTTGCAAAGCCGTCCATAGATCGGGGTCCAGAGTAAAACCACCTCGCTTGAGACAAAGGAGTCGAGCAAAATAGGGACCGCGGAAAATGTAGACGTCGTCACACAGGTGAATGCTATCACCGTCGAGGTTACCGCATAACACGCGTTTCAAGGTAATCCAGCCTTCCGGGGATAAAGAGACACGCGCTGGTTCAGACGTACACCAACACCTACTATCGTCATCGATGAGCTCCACGCGTTGGGGATACAACAATAGGGTGCAGTCCGGTGTAAGAGTGCGGGTGGCTACAGAGTTCGCCTGGGGGTAGAGTACGTCGTGGACGTCGGTGATAATAGCTTTCAGCGCCTGCCATAATGTCGGCCGGAGTAGGATACAGGCACCACCACACTGTTCTAACCGGGGAAAAAAAGAATCATCTCTACCACTTCGTAGGTAGACACCGATTCCCACGTGCATGAAATCGGCTCCGTTCCGTGCGCTGCCATAGTGGTGAATGACAAAACACCGACCAGGCAAATGTGTATATATCGATTCTTGCTAATGACTCGTGAGTAAAAAAAAAAACAAAAAAAAACAAAAAAACAAAAAAAAAACCCTAGTCCGTAGCCATACACGTTATAGGTGCGTACCTCTCTCTAGCCGTACCCCGTCACCGTTATAGTTTTTATTCCACCCGCCCCCTTGTCCGTGATGATTCGCGCTGTAATGTTATCTGCAATGATTTAACCTCGGAATTGTGAATTTTCACGCAAAATAGACGGATTGAGAATTAACCCAGGAAGGGTGGTGGTGGCACGTGGGCCTAGACACCCATCAGCCACGTGTACATCGACTCTGATGTTATTAATGTACACGCAATCATTTAACATTGACAAATTTGGTGCAAAAATATGTGGATTGAGAATTAACACAGGAAGGGTGAATATCGACTCTCATGTTATTAATATACACGCAATCATTTAACATTGACAAATTTGGTGCAAAAATATGTGGATTGAGAATTAACCCAGGAAGGGTGGTGGCACGTGGGCCTACACATTCATCAGCCACGTGTACATCGACTATCATGTTATTAATACACGCATTCATTTAACATGGAAATTTTACACTCGACGAATTTCGTGCAAAATGCCGGGATTCTGGCGTTAACCCAGGAAGGGTGGTCCAGCCCACTATTGGCCAATGAGATGTGTATAAACAGAGCCAATGAAATGGCTATAAAAGAGCCAATCTGCTAGGCCTAAAAAGAACCAATGAGCGAGGTTGAAAATGACCTGTATGTGAGTATAAAGCCAGCGGGAGCGGTGTACGGGGCACTCCAAAACCTTTTCACAGACCCTTAGAAGACATTCAGATATATTGAAGAAAACAAGATGAGCCGCACTGTAGCGAACATACCAACCAGCAAGGCCTCCGGGCGAAACCGTGTGGTAGCGAGGATGTCCACCACCACCACCACGACAGGCGCTGGAAAAATGAAGACAGACCGCCCAGAAAAAGAGAAGATGGTGAAAGAGGTGAAAGAGGTGAAACAATCACTACCAACACAAGAACATGAGGCGGCCTCTACCATTCCACCCGCCAACATAATAGACGATCTTCCCATTCATACTGACGACGCCAATGACGAACAACAACACCTGTACAAACTGAGGCGAGGCTATACATATTTTTCCGTCAGCAACATGTAAGGGAGTAGACAGGAAAACTCCCCCCTGAAGAAAACAGGGTGAACAAATTCACTCCAACGGCCCTTTTCAGGGCCAACCCATTGCTGTCGAAAGAGAGCTTCTAACTTGGCACAAATTCAAATCACAGGTCCTACATCATACCCTCTTTATTCTATAGTATTAGCAAACTGCAACACCAAAAAACAATCCCTGCCCGATTAACGGTTCTTTTCAGGACCAATCTCTTACTTCCAAACACATAGGTTTTTTTTTTTTTTTCTCAGTGTTTTAGGGCTAATCCACGCAAAAATTTGGTGCCAAATGAGCGGCATGATTGCAGATATTGTCACTGTCGTTGGCGACCCTGTGCGACATCAGTCTGTAAGTCTTGTTACTACTTTTACATCGGTAAAAGGAAACCCGCCTTCTTTAACGTGTGATAAATACACGTATCCTACCGGAATCTGTATGTCTTGTTACCGCTTTTACATCGGTAAAACGAAGCTCGCCTGCACCGTATCTTTATTACGATGAAAGTAAACGTACAGTGATGAAGGGAAAGTAACAAAAAAAAATTCTCAGTGTTTTAGGGCTAATCCATGCAAAAATTTGGTGCAAAATGAGCGGCATGATTGCAGATAACATTACAGCCCGAATCATAAGTAAAAAATTCTTCAATCGGACTAGTCAATCGATGAAAAAATAGCCTCCGCTTCAGTGCACCAGCGTGGGGAGTTGCGAATGATTTTGGTGAGTTGTTGATGACGCCATCTAGCGGCCGTTACAGGCACTGAGAATGGAATTTCTATCGGCTTGAGGGGTCATCTGCTAATAACCCATAGGCCGGTGAAGCCCTGGAGACGATTTCAATGTTGCCTTCTCCCCGCCCTGTGAGCGAATTCTTAATTGTTACAGTCCAGGCACAAATGACACGCAGATGTAGCGTCGCAAATGTTCTGAAGTATATTTATCTTGGAGCGAGCCTACAAAATTGCATTGTAATCTCAATTTAATTATTTTCTAGAACAGGGTACGGGTACGATACGATACGATACGATACGAATTTTATTACGATGAAATAACGGACTGAAATTATTGAACCAGCACAGGGGCTTGGACTAGAAAGAGGGGGAGGGTGGGTGTTTTTGCATGATTGCAGATATTGTCACTGTCGTTGGCGACCCTGTGCGACATGTTACTACTTTTACATCGGTAAAAGGAATAACATTACAGCCCGAATCATAACGGACTGAAATTATTGAACCAGCACAGGGGCTTGGACTAGAAAGAGGGGGAGGGGGTGTTTTTGCATGATTGCAGATATTGTCACTGTCGTTGGCGACCCTGTGCGACATGTTACTACTTTTACATCGGTAAAAGGAATAACATTACAGCCCGAATCATAACGGACTGAAATTATTGAACCAGCACAGGGGCTTGGACTAGAAAGAGGGGGAGGGTGGGTGTTTTTGCATGATTGCAGATATTGTGACTGTCGTTGGCGACCCTGTGCGACATGTTACTACTTTTACATCGGTAAAAGGAATAACATTACGGCCCGAATCATAACGGTCTGAAATTATTGAACCAGCACAGGGGCTTGGACTAGAAAGAGGGGGAGGGGGGTGGCAAAATTTAGACTAGGTGAATTTGGTGTAAAATGAAGGCATTCTGTCGTCACCCAGAATGTATTGGGGTAATATTATAAAGAGTGGAATGGACTTTTAACCTGGAAATTGATGTGTTATTTACCTATTGTTACCTAGGTATGTGTGTGGGAGTTGGTGTTATTTGTTTTATTTTTTTTTGTGCTTTTCAGTTTAGAAGTTTTCCCTTTCGGAAAGATGGGGTGGCCCTAAAAAGGGCCTTTGGAAGATGTAAGGCATTACATCGTTGGGGCCAGGTGGGGTTGTCTTCTCACAGTACACACCGGGCATATCAAGGCTATGAATTCACACACTAGGGGTTTGTAATCGTCCGGACACTCTGGTAATTGGGCATGTTGATGTATACAAGCTACACACAAGGCTTGATGTCCACAGGGGAAAATAGCGTATTTGGCAAAGTGGTTACAGCATTTCACGCAGCGTAAATAGGATGCTGCTTGGCATTCTGTGTTGGATGCCAGTGTTGTTGTTATTGCGGAAGCGTAGTGGATGACGTCTTCGTTTTCCTTTTTGCTTATTTTTCTTGTGTTCTCTCTTATTCTGTTTTTTCTTACGTCTTTTCTGTTTTTTCTTGCGTCTTTTCTGTTTTTTCTTGCGTCTTTTCTATTTCTATTTGTTCTTGCGTCTTTTCTGTTTTTTCTTGAGTCTTTTCTGTTTTTTGTTGAGTCTTTCCTCTTGTCCTCTTTTGCTTGTCCTTCGCCTTGTTCTCCTTCTTGTCCTTCTTCTTCTTCTGTTTCTGTTTCTGTTTCTGTTTCTGTTTCTTCTTCTGTTTCTTCTTCCGTTTCTCCTGCTTGTTGTTCTCACTCTTGTTGTCCTTCTTCTCCTTTAGCTTGGAGGCTTTGTTGTTTCAACATATCTTCTAGCACTCGGTCCATGTCGTCAAAACGTTGGTATTCGACTGTGGTAAGATCCGGTGTCGCTGCTGGGGGGTCACTAAGATCCGGTGTCGCTCCTGGGGGATCACTAAGATCCGGTGTCGCTCCTGGGTGGTCCTGGGGTTCGTCTTTAAATAAGTCTCCTATAATAGCATCGATCCATGGCTCGTCATGTACCATATCGATGGCTCCGAGCAGTTGTAGTTCATCATCATGATGATTTGTCATCAAGTCTGGTATGTCAATATCCATGATTTCAGCCAACAGGGATGACTCCATGACTGTGGACTCAGGCTCGTCAAATACCACGTAATAGGCTGGTGAATTCGCACTCGTAAAGGGAAAAGCTTCTGCACGTCTAGTAGACACTGGCATAATTGTGAATGAATCGGTAAATACTGCGCGCTATTTATAGTGTAACGCGCGGACGTGAGCGTAATTTTTATATTTTTTTGTGCTCACTTACGCTGGAGAAATATTTTTGTGTTTCTTTTGCAATTTTAAACCAGCGTGATTTTGCAATAAATGCGAGTGCACGTATAAATTTTATTTCAAGTTGAACTGAGGCAACTGATCGTGTAGCATTTAAAAATTTAGAAGGGTAGAGGTAGACTAAGTCACTATTTTAATGATTTTATCGATTTTTAGACGCGTAACGTTATGGTTAGGTAGTGTGGAAAACCCGGTACACTGGAAATAAATCGGTTTTCCTGGGTAAAAATACGTCAAGTATGTTGCTCACAGCCTTATAATGTCACCCTGAAAATTGTAGCTGGTTTATCGAAAGAAAACTATGAAATTTTATCCTTGGACTACGGTAACACAGCACTATACAGTGTGCAGGCAAAATGTGAGTACAGCTATGGGTGTCAAATGGTGAGTGTGTTACCGTAGCCCAAGGATAAAATTTCCTACTTTTTTCTTTTCGATAAACATGCTGCAGTGAACTCACATTTATTGCAAAAAATGAGAACCGTTTTAAAGTTGGGAAAATAAAACACAATTTTTTTTAGCAGATACCACCATCTTGGACCCACTGCCACAGGCCGCCATCTTAAACCCACCACCACCCACCACAGCCGCCATCTTAAACCCACCACCACCCACCACAGAACGCCTAGACTATAAATAACGCGTAGTATGTTGCCATTTATTCACAACTACAATCATGGGTACAAGACGAAGGCTATTCACCGATCCTAGAGATCCTAGAGAACACAGAGAGGTGATTACGAGTGAAGAACATAACGATGGAATGACAATAATTACAAGCTTTGAGCAGGTTATTGCCGACGAAACGATGATACGGCGAAGTGAAGAACAACTGGAAGAGCTCAGGAGGGAAGCAATGGAAGAAGATGCGAGGTTGATAAGACAGCGAAGTCAGAACAAGACGAGGAGATCAGGAGGGTGGCAATGGAAGAAGAAGAAGATGAGGATGTAACTGATGAAGAAGAACTCTCCTGGTTAAACAGTAACAGACCTCCAGCAAATACAACGGCTACCCAAACACCGATTATAACAACGTCGGCTACCGAAACAACAACAACAACAACAACAACACCACCACCATGCTCTTGGGCCGAGGTAACCCGCCTGAACGAACAGATTAATCACATGAGACAAGACATGGATCAAATGGACGCTGTGATTTCAAAACAAGAAGAAGGCCGACATAAGGAAGAAAGTAAATCAAGCTGCAGCGTGTGTACAGACGAGGAAAGCCTGTACGCCCTATTTCCGTGCGGGCATTTATGCCTATGTGAAGAATGCTGGGTGACGCTAACATGTATAGGGGACATGTGCCACTGCGCTGAAACGGACGAACAGCATTTAAAAATCAAGTGTCCCGTGTGTAGGAAGCAGGTGGCCGGGGTAAAGAGAATCTACCGCTCCTAAAACAAGTGTCGTAACACTTTTCCAAAGGCTCTTTTTAGAGCCACCCCATCTTTCCGAAAGAGGAAACTTCTAAACTCAAAAAGCACCAAAAAAATAACACCAGCTCCCTTCACCCCTATGAATTTTTTTTTTTAATACAATTATCTTTGCAAAAAAAAAAGAAAAAAAAAAAAAGAATGAACACTAACAACCATTTTTTAATTTTCTACTATTTTTATTAACACAAATAGAATGAACGTGTTCACCAAACTCTGGGTATTGAATTTTAATACAATTATACGCTATGAAGGCACTTCAATGCACATAGAATGAACATAAAATGAACATAGTGTAGGAATACGTGAGGAGAGAAGCCGTATTTTCAGCTTGAGCAAGACTGGCAGATGATAATGTCTGAAAGTTGCAATGCAATAAGACTTGAAAATGTTCAATATTTATACATAACAAGACAATAGAATGAACGTCTTCAACTCTGAGTATTGAATTTTAATACAATTAACAGTAAAAAACTCTGAGTATTGAATTTTTAATACAATTATACGCTCTCAAGCCGCTTCAATGAACGTGTAGGAATACGGTAAATGTTTTTCAACACCACACTTGTTCAATAGTTATGCAACAAGACTTGTTTGAACTCATCATCGTCTTTCCGCCCCTGGTGCACGTAGATGTAGGTAGCAATCTCTTCACGTGAAATTCTGGGAGCGCAGGCAGCTTCCAATGCCAGGGCAATTTGCTCCTCGGTCACGTCCTGTAGTGCCTCAGTGATCAGCGCGTATGAGGGTACACTATTGTCCACACACGTATGCATGTTTATCGGACTGTTGTTCCCACAGCCTGCACATGCTTGGGTACGCAAGTGTCGAATGCGAGGTCTGATAAGATCCAGGACTGTGTCGATGTACTTCTTATAAATATAGTGAGACACCTGGTAAGCCAGGGCTTGACGAATTGTAGCTGTGAGACTCTGCAACTTCCGCCACGCCGTTATTTTCAAGGTGACACCCTGAGGACAAGGAACACGCTCTTGCGTATCTAACCTCATTTTCCATTTGCGGATATGCACCAGGAGCTGGTCGTTGAAATAGGCACAGCTGACAAAGATGTCGTCACCCACATAAAATTTCGCTTCGTCACCCCCCTGGTCGCGAATAACCGCATCGATGGCGTAATCAAGGGTGTTCAGTTTTTGCCAGGTGTCGAAGGTCAAGGCAATATGCCTAGCGGGTCTGTCGTTAAAGGCCGATGCGTTAAAATGCACTTCTTCGTCTTTGACACTCACAGTTAAATAGGCTGAGAGCTCCCAAATGTTCGTGTGGGCTGCCTGGTAGGCCTGCTGGATAATGTTATTGATATCCTGCACAGACATAGGAAGTTGCACCTCTTCTTCTTCTTCTTGTTTCACAGGCTCAGGCACTTGCTGGGGTACTGACTGAAGCACTGACTCAGGTATTTGTAAAGGTGTTAGTCGGGGACGTTTGGGTCGTGCAGCGCGTTTGGCAGGTACACCAGACGCTGGGTGCGTACGTTTGCTAGCTGTACGCTCTTCGGTGGTATCCATGACTAAGATATCATCATCTTGTATAACGTCGGCTTGAAGTAGATCTGCTAGTTCTTCATTTCCCGTCTTCTTCATCCCCTCCACGAAGGCTAGACCATCGATGAGGGCTCTGTTTTGTGCTGAAGTGGTTTTCTCAGCCATGATATCTTCGACACGCTGTTTCAGACGTATGTTTTCCTCCATAAGCAAATCACATAATTCGGCCACATGCTGCATCTCATCAATGAGGCGAACACGGTACTTTCGAAGCTTCACTAAAAATGATGACTCCATGACTTTGGACTCAGGCTGGTGAGTAACTGCTACGGTGTAATAGTCTGGTGAATTTGCACTGGTAAAATGAAAAAAAGTAAAAGGTTCTCCACAGCTCATACAAGCAGGCAAGCAGGCTGGCTGGCTGGCTAGAGGTGAAGCAGGCAGGCAGGCGGGCAGGCAAGCAGGCTGGTCAGATCAGGTCAGTCAGAGTGCTCCGCAGGGTAGTGCAATGAATACACCCCACCCCTAAAAATCGCCTGCTTTTATACGTTTTTCTACAATCCGCCATCTTAAACCCACCACCACCCACCACAGCCGCCATCTTAAACCCACCACCACCCACCACAGCCGCCATCTTAAACCCACCACCACCCACCACAGCCGCCATCTTAAACCCACCACCACCCACCACAGCCGCCATCTTAAACCCACCACCACCCACCACAGCCGCCATCTTAAACCCACCACCACCCACCACAGCCGCCATCTTAAACCCACCACCATCCACCACAGCCGCCATCTTAAACCCACCACCACCCACCACCACGCATGCGCACACCGCCACAATACCGCCACATTTTTTGTGCTGTGACGTCACAAAAGGTTCTGCGCATGCGCAGTGAAGCGCTGTTAACTCGAAATGCTCGCTCTATACTACTGTTCCTATTCCCATAGTTTTCGCGACGTCATTAACTCCCCTGATAACATCTCTCATCGGAAAGATGAAATGTCCTAAAATAATTGTGTTACGGCAACAGAAAATATATGTACACAATATGTGAAAGTTCTACCTGGATCGCTTTATGATTACGTATAATTATGACATGAAATTGGAATCCGTATCATGTGCTATTTCCTGAAAAAGAAAAAAGATCTAATTGGAGTCATTTTATTTTTTCGATTTCAACGGCACCACGTATAGGCCAAAATGCCGCCTTATCGTATCATCTCTTTTTTTTCAATTTCAAATCGCCTTTATTTGTGTACCGGTAAATGTATCTTTTTGCCAAAAGCATCAGCGTGTTGATAGCACATTGTTCTTTTCCCCCAACGTAATCATGTTAGGGAGACCCTTATCAATAAATATATATGAAAATCAATAAAGACAAAATCGTATTGCCATGTTTGAGCGATCCCGCTCTATAAAATGGAGGAAAAAAGGGGCGTTTTTGCTCAATAACTTTGATTCCTTCGAAACCAATGCTCCAAAACTTCAGGCGCATTAATCTATCTATTGTTCCACGTCCTTTCATTAATATGCCATTTTAAGAACCAGTCAATGTTGTTTCAGTAGCGTGACAGATATTTGGCCTATTAAATTAGATAAATAACAAGTTACTTTTAGCAAACGACCGCTTTTATCTCCATTTTAGAGAGCGGGATCGACCTAACATGGTAATATGATTTTGTCTCTATTGATTTCCCTTGTAGACCCATTGGTTTCAGCTTATAAATCTCCCAGAGTAGGCCTATCCCAACACTGGAAGCGCTGATAGAGATCGTTGTCAACTTCAACACAGAAAAACATGCATATCACAAACTCATGGTAGAGATCGTTGTAAAATGAATAGTGATTTTGATTGAAATTCTTCTCCCAATCAAACAGGACGACTTTGGGGCTTAATTATTTCAGTTACTTGAACAATAAGCCATAATTAAAGGGACAAACACAGCTGGTGTACAGTCAGATATGCCCTAAAATAGACCATTCTTTGATGATGGAGTCGATTCTCCTAATCGGCATAGCAATCCTGTGTCCCAAATTAAAAAATAACGAAAAGACATCAGGCTTTAGCTTGCACGTGCTATAAATCTAGATACTCATATGGGTACGCTGAGCTGTGTGGTTTACAGACCTTTTCGGTGCTTGGCTGATTATTTTGCCTTGACCGGACATGCTCCTCTCGAACATCTAACAATTTATGGCTTCACGCACCGGTAGAGATAATTTCATTACGGGTAGAGATCGTTTGCACTGGTAGAGATCTGTTTGGATACACACCGTGCACGGTGTGTATCCAAAGAGATCTCTACCAGTGCAGACGATCTCTACCATCTGCACAACGATCTCCACCAGCTAATATTACGGGTTTACGAGCAGTGGTATGTACCAATTTTAGCTTATTTTGCCAGGAAGACATGAGTAATACTCGGAATGATATAGCGCAGCGTACGCCTAAATATACGAGGAAATATATTTCGTTCTTGTTTCAAACGTGCGTCCTCTGATTATTTCATAATCAGGGACACCGATCGCCCCATCGACGATTCAGTATTGAGAATGTGATGAAATTTACCGGTTTTTAATGTCTTGAATTGAAATTCTGATAGAAAGGGCCTACTTTATAAAGAAATATTGTCAAATTCCAGTCAGATTTTACATATACGGATAAAAATCAGCAAGTTTATGTGAAAATATGTGTGCACAATGTACTTTTCGGAAATTACAAATCCCTACCAATTCCTGACAACTATCTCTACAGGTTCGGTGCATAGAAAGTGTTGGACAAAGATCTACAAATCAAGTCGTATGAACAGGCCTAGAACCAGAGATATATTGTGCGGATTTGTCTGATGCCAAGTTGCGCACGCATGCACGAAAGATGATCGAGTCAGTTCGGTCTCGTCATTGGGAGCTCGGAAAATTACGTACCGGTACACAATGTGCATGACCTTAGTCCGAAGGTTCGAAGTGAGAACGAAGAAATTGGCTTGATATAATGAAGATGATCTCAACACTCTTAAAATGAAAGCGTTTTATTCAACATTATTAATGTCCGAGGTGTTACACCATCATATAAACTGTTATATTTGTAACACTCTCAGAAAGTGTTGAAAAAATATCTAACATTATGCTACACTTTACTAGGCTGAATTTAACACTTGTATAGTGTTGTATTGCTCATCATACTGGAATATAATGTGGGATATAAAACTTCTTCTTTTTTCAACGCTTTTTGTCAATTCTCGGACATTTATAGTGTTACATACAACAATTTCAATTTAACACTTTCTGAGAGTAGAAACGTTGTCGAGTCCAGTGGCCAACCCTAGATTTTGTGGTGTGAATAGCGGGGGTGTTGATCAGTAGAACTTAAATAAATTAAATGGTCTTAGATCTAGATTTTTCTATATATACTCGCGAATATCACCACGTCACAGGTGTTTTTGTCAAAATCATGGAAAATACATTTTCTGCGCAGCAAGGCAAGGAATTCAAAGCATAGGCCTTCAGATATATCCGCATGCATTGTTTTTTTATTGGATGATAAACACACCGGAAAGTCGATAATAAATGAATAAATTTTATATGACTTTACATTTAATTCAAATGTATGGCGTTGAAAACTGCATATTAAGACTACGAAACAATCTCCAAACTCGGAAACCATCATGTGAGCTATGCTGATATTTTGAACACTGTTTCCCTGTCATGCGATCTTTTTATCATTGAATAAAAAGTGTGGGTCTTCGATCCACTTTTTTATGTAAAAAACTTTGAGTGTTCCTATTCCCATAGTTTTCGCGACGTCATTAACTCCCCTGATAACATCTCTCATCGGAAAGATGAAATGTCCTAAAATAATTGTGTTACGGCAACAGAAAATATATGTACACAATATGTGAAAGTTCTACCTGGATCGCTTTATGATTACGTATAATTATGACATGAAATTGGAATCCGTATCATGTGCTATTTCCTGAAAAAAAAGAGATCTAAATGGAGTCATTTCATTTTTTCGATTTCAACGGCACCACGTATAGGCCAAAATGCCGCCTTATCGTATCATCTCTTTTTTTTCAATTTCAAATCGCCTTTATTTGTGTACCGGTAAATGTATCTTTTTGCCAAAAGCATCAGCGTGTTGATAGCACATTGTTCTTTCCCCCAACGTAATCATGTTAGGGAGACCCTTATCAATAAATATATATGAAAATCAATAAAGACAAAATCATATTGCCATGTTTGAGCGATCCCGCTCTATAAAATGGAGGAAAAAAGGGGCGTTTTTGCTCAATAACTTTGATTCCTTCAAAACCAATGCTCCAAAACTTCAGGCGCATTAATCTATCTATTGTTCCACGTCCTTTAATTAATATGCCATTTTAAGAACCAGTCAATGTTGTTTCAGTACCGTGACAAATATTTGGCCTATTAAATTAGATAAATAACAAGTTACTTTTAGCAAACGACCGCTTTTATCTCCATTTTAGAGAGCGGGATCGACCTAACATGGTAATATGATTTTGTCTCTATTGATTTCCATTGTAGACCCATTGGTTTCAGCTTATAAATCTCCTAGAGTAGGCCTATCCCAACACTGTAAGCGCTGATAGAGATCGTTGTCAACTTCAACACAGAAAAACATGCATATCACAAACTCATGGTAGAGATCGTTGTAAAATGAATAGTGATTTTGATTGAAATTCTTCTCCCAATCAAACAGGACGACTTTGAGGCTTAATTATTTCAGTTACTTGAACAATAAGCCATACTTAAAGGGACAAACACAGCTGGTGTGCAGTCAGATATGCCCTAAAATAGACCATTCTTTGATGATGGAGTCGATTCTCCTAATCGGCATAGCAATCCTGTGTCCCAAATTAAAAAATAACGAAAAGACATCAGGCTTTAGCTTGCACGTGCTATAAATCTAGATACTCATATGGGTACGCTGAGCTGTGTGGTTTACAGACCTTTTCGGTGCTTGGCTGATTATTTTGCCTTGACCGGACATGCTCCTCTCGAACATCTAACAATTTATGGCTTCACGCACCGGTAGAGATAATTTCATTACGGGTAGAGATCGTTTGCACTGGTAGAGATCTGTTTGGATACATACCGTGCGACAAGGGGCAAAATGCGAAGAACCTCTTCTATCTTCCCGTTTATATAGCCCGCCAATGGTAAAACCACGTGTCTACAATACCTACGCTGATTGGCTGAGCCACCGAAAGCTGTCTGCAGCCGATCAAGCCATGATTATAGTATCCGCAAAATGTAATAAACTCACCAAATTTCCCTGAAACACTACTAAATTTCTACTGAAATATTTACCTAGATACCCATAGAAATTAATTCTGAAGTTTTTATAGTTTACTGTCCAAATTTAAAGTCCAAAGTACGTCGGAGCGTCTAGAATGTAGCTTCGCAACATGGTCTCGTCAGGAGACAAGCATGATAAAAATTCACGGAATAAATGCATCTACCAGGCAATCAGGGAATTACCACAAGCTAACAAGCATTTACTAGGTAAGATGACATTTAGTTCAATCAGATACCATACTGTTTTAAACAATTAAGCCATTGAAAACACTAAAACTGGTCAAAGATAGAGGCACATGGCAGTGTTGAAAACTGGCCCCGCGATAACGCATTTCATACAGATACAAATCGGACATGTGACACGGACTGTAATAAACCTGTAAAACTTACATACAACATTTCAATAAACATTTAGCAATCAGACAATTTCCCCACACTATCCCCTCCCAGCTTTTGTGCGTCCCCGCACAAACTACAGAATATCACTTCTGACACCATATACGTACCTGAACAAGAAGTGATAGTTTAATGGTATCAACAATAACATTTCTCATATAACAATGTCACATCACAGCTGAAATAAACATGAAATCTGATCAAGTAAAGTCATTAACTTTGCTGCAAATAAAGTCATAACTGGAATGAGGTAAATCATAGTGTCACAGAGTTCAATAAAGAGCACCAATCCAAAAAGGATCGTTTAACCAAGCAGCATAGTCATCAACACAGAAATATCACAGAAACTGTCAGTTCCACAACATACACTGGTCCTGATAAGGACCCTAGTAACAGTGTATCTTGTGCAGCAAGAGTTCGAAGGATATCATAACAAAATGATACATAGTTTATCCGAAGAAACACAAAGGTAATCCACTCTGGGTCGTACACAGAGTACCGGTACCGGTAAAGTAAATCCAAATGAAGACGTCTTTGGTAAATCCAACATTCAGAAAACACATAAAAAACCCATCAACACTGCCGAAATGACATTCAGACACAGTTAAATCACATATTAAATGCAGATGAAGGCATCTCAGGTAAATCCATGGGGGAACAATGATACAAATAATACCAACTAGAACAATCAAATTTGTGTCTTTGTCCGAAAGAAGAAGGTTCATTATATTTTCCAATGGTAGTCCATGTGATTCCCGGTACCATGGCAGACATCGCAGTTGAGATCTGTGCAAAGCCAGATGCCCTGCCTTGACTGAGTTCCCTCCTCAGTAGTTCTCACCTGTTCCGGAACCATCTGGTCAACATGACTTCCTACTGCAGATGAACTCAAAGTGCCTATCGGCTGGGCCACGATACAGTCATCAGTTTGACTGGCAATTGGTCTTGTTGGTTTCCTGTAAAACTCTGTCTGTGTAGACAGGGAGGAGCTTTTAACCAATTTGGTGTCAGTTTGGGTGTGGGTGGTGGTCATCTTCACAATGCGTGTTTCCTTTGTCTGTGTGTGGTTTTCATAACGGGGCATTCGACAGGTGTCCCTGGTGATGTCTTCATACACTAACCCCATTTGGGTATATTATTGTCCGATGGACTCTCTCCATACAAGGGTATGGTGGTGGCTGAAATGCTCCTCTCACAGGCAAAGCAGCTGGTGGAGTAACAGCATCATCCCCCACGCCCAGGACAGTCGGTACACCTGATGGTAAGGGACCACTCATAAGCTCGGGCAGGGAATAGAGACGGACTGGATCGGGGTTCTGTTCTGGATCATGAATAATCTCAGTGTGTTCCGCAGCAGAACTCGCAACTGAAATGAAACTGTAGGCAGGTGATTGAATACGATTGCCTTTCTTTTTACTGCTGGTCAGGTCGAGGGGAACATCAGCGACTTCTTTCATCTCTACTATCCTTGGTGGTGGTGTTGGATGTAAGGGAGAGAGTGGTGGTGGAAGACTGTCTGAGATGTCGCGGATGGCCATCTGTACCTCACAGGGAATGGGGATGGTCGGAGGCAGGTCTACAGTCACCTCGGGATCTACCAGACGCAGCTCGCTTCCTCTGGTGCCTTGGGCCTTGTCCTCCCTGCGTATCTTCCCATGGTAGCGCTTAATATGATCTTTCAGGTTATCCTTGCGGGAATACACCCGGTCACACTGATTGCAGGAATGTTTGGCTGCATTCTGGGTACATGAAGCTCGATGTCGGTAGTAATTGGAGCGGTGTGTGTAGGTGGCATTACACGTCTCACATTTGAACAACATATTAGATCTGAAAATATACAAAAGAAACATGCGAGATAAGGCATTTGTTAGAGCCAGATCGCTACCTACAATTCCCTCACTGGACCCTCTCTGTTAACTTCCCCAAAGAGCTGCCTCGATACCCAATTCAGCCATCGTACCGGTTTCTTCACGGTTCGCCCGGAGCGAGTTCGCTTATCTACAGATAAATTCTCGCTATTATCGTCATCGCGAGCATGCGCATAGTCATCTCTGCCACATTCCGCCAGACAACTTTCGCATTTCATGTCGACCTGTACCGCTTTGTTGAGATTACCAGTCTCGATGTCCCACTTCACGAACTTCGTTCCCCGATAAAGCTTCAAACGATTCGGTATACTGTATCATCCAGACTGCTGAGAACCAAGTATGGACCTTCCCAAAAACACGACAGCTTTGGAGATAAGCCAACCTTGCGTGCCGGGTTATGCAACCACACTGCATCACCTGGCGTGAAAGGTCTGCCGAATTTGCACCGGTCATAATTTCTCTTCTGGATCACCTGTTCACCTTAGAATGACTCCTTGCCCTTTCGTAGGCAACTTCTAAGCGTTCCCTCAACACCTGAGGATACTCAGCAGTCTCATCTGTTTCGATATAGGGTGGTAATCCAGTCACTAGGTCTAATGGCAACTCTACTTCCCGACCTAACATCATCCGGTTTGGAGTGTAGCCAGTTGTCTCGTGTTCAGAGCTTCGGTAAGCCATCATCGCAAAGGGTAGTTGTTCATCCCAGTCAGTTTGGTTTTTGTTCACTATCATCGAAAGTCTCGTCTCCAGTGTTCGGTTGAATCTCTCAACCATGCCGTCTGATTGAGGGTGAAGTGCTGTAGTTCTCGTCTTTTCCATCCCTAGCAGTTTGCACACTTCCGCAAACAACTTTGACTCATAATTCCTCCCCTGGTCTGAATGGATCTGCCTGGCTGTACCAAATCTACAAATGAATTCCTTAACAATCTTATTGCTATTGTTGATGCCTCCTGGTCCGGTATTGCATACCCTTCTATCCACCTGGTGAAGTAATCACTAACAAGTAGAATGTACCTATTCCCACTCTTGGATCTGGGAAGAGGCCCCAGGACATATGTGGCTAATCTCTCCATAGGCAACCCAACAGTGTACTGTCATAAGGGGCCCCTCAGTCGTTTGGCTGGTGGTTTCCTCTTCGCGCGCACATCACATTGTTGGCACCACCGTTCGACATCCTGTTTTGCACCAAACCAGTAAAACCTTTGATTCAGCTTCGCAAGAACTTTCTGCGCCGCAAAGTGCCCTGCTGTCTTGGTTGAGTGAAGTTCCAGAAATACATCCCTCTTGTAGGGCTCTGGAAGCAGAGTCTGCCACACTAGGCTGCCATCATCTTTCTCCCATCTTCGGCAGAGGACCCCATCTCTAAAATATAACCGATCCCATTGCTTCCAAAGGGATTTCACCGCTTCACTCTGTGGACGTCGCTGATCACTTCTCTGTTTAGCACCTATAATCCAGGATAAGTGAGTATCCTTCGCCTGAGCCTCACTGAAAATGTTCGGGTTTCATTTATCTTCACTGGTAACTACAGATGTCACTGCAGTTTCCTTCCTCTGTCTCATTGGTTCCGTCAGCTTAGAAACTACAGGTGATTTCTGTGATGTGACATGCTTTTGTGAGTCCGCATCTGTTTCTGTTGAAATACAACATGACTCCTTTGGGAGGTCATCATAGTAGCATCTTCTCGCACTGTCGACAGGCTCCTCTGGACATTGCATCGGCATTTTGATGCTGTTTACCAGGTCGATATTGGATCTGGAAATCAAAAGTTCCGAGAACTCCCAACCATCTGGCCATCTACCCCTCGGGCTCCTTAAAACCCATAAGCCACCTCAAGGCACAGTGATCAGTTCTAATCACAAAATGTCTGCCATACAGATACTGCTTGAAGTATTTCACAAAGGTCACAACTGCTAGAAGTTCACGCCGGGTCACACAGTAATTCCGTTCTGGTTTTGAAAGCGACTTACTGGCATAGGCAATCACCTTCTCTATTCCATCCTGGTGCTGAGATAAAACAGCACCTATGCCATAGGCACTGGCATCTGTGTCGAGGATATACTCCCCAGTCTCGCATGGGTAAGCCAGAATGGGTGATTGGATCAGTCTCGCCTTTAGTATATCAAAGGCCTCATCACATTCCTCTGTCCAAGCAAAATTCTTGTTCTTCTCTGTCAACTGGTTCAAGGGACGGGCAACATTGACAAAGTCCTTTATAAACCTTCGGTAATAGGAAGCTAACCCGAGGAAACTTCTAACGTCATGAACATCCGTAGGGGTAGGCCACTTCCTTATAACATCTATCTTGTCGGGATCGGTTGACACTCCATCTTTGGAAACGACATGCCCAAGGTATTTCACTTCCCTCTGAAAAAGGTTGCACTTCTTAGGTTTCAGTTTCAACCCAGCAGCCTCCAACCTGAGCAAAACTTCTTCGAGATTCTGAATAGCTTCGTCTAACGTCCGTCCATAAACAATGATGTCATCCAGATATACGAGACAAGTCCTCCACTGCACTCCTGCCAGAATCATCTCCATCAATCTCTCAAATGTGGTGACGAAGGCTGACTGGTGACGAAGGCTGACTTCATCTTTGCGTCATCGTCCAGGGGCACCTGCCAATAGCCACTGGCCAAATCTAAAGTTGAAAACCAACTAGCACCCTGCAGGGCATTAAGTGAGTCATCAATTCTAGGAATAGGATCTTTCACTGTCACATCGTTTAAACGACGATAGTCTACACAAAAGCGAATGGACCCATCCTTCTTTGTCACTAAAACTATAGGTGATGCCCATGGACACCTCGTGACACCATGTTCTCAATCAGTCCATCAACTTCGGCCTGCTTCTGAAATGGCAATCTTCTGAAACCCTGTCTGATGGGTGGGCCGCCAGTAGTCTCAATGTGATGTTTAACTCCATTCGCACGTCCCAAGTCCTCGTCCGACTTTGAAAAGGTATTACCAAACCGACCTAGAAAAGAACCCACTTTATGTTTATCTTCTTCTCCCATATCAGCAGTACTCCTGGTATACAGGTCCTCCAAATGCTGCGGCAGAGTCGTCTCACTCCTCTCGATTACATTCACCTCTACAGATCCTTTTTGGACTTCTGGGTCATCTGTTGCTTCAGACGATAGAACAGATTCACATCTACTAACCGTTTCTAGTGTTCCCATGGTAGTCCCTTTATAGACCACAGCAGGCTCTGTATTGGTGTTCAAGATCCGCACAGGGTACATCTCCCTCTCGGTATCCACCAGTACTCTACCGACGACCAAGCCATTACGCAGCAAAGTTTTTGGTTCCACCACGGCCCATTTTCCACAAAGCACGGATTCTGTTGCTCGACATGGTAACACCACCTCTGATCCAGGAGGAACTGTCATCTGTTCTGCCAGTATAAGTCTACATGCCTCGTCTCCTTCGGCTACTACATGACACACAATCTGTTCGTCTCCACAAGTGATACTGCCACTTTTAGGATGTATACGCACATCATACTTACATAAGAAATCCATCCCAAGAATAGCTTCTCCATGGATATCAGCAACAAGAATCGTCAGGACAACCGGGGAAGATATTATCCCTATATCAACTCTACATTGTCCATGCACTTCTACAGGGTTCTTGTCTGCTGCTCTCAAAGTGACGGTAGAATGAATCAGCTGCGGTCTACAGTCAACAGGTATCTTCAAATACATCTCCTTTGACAGTACCGTAACACATGACCCTGTGTCAACCAGAAGACGAACATTAATTCCTGCAATACAACCAGTAACATGAAAACCAAATTCAATCGAAGAAACATCTTTATTCAAATCTTCCTATTTACACACACAAATTTCAGGCATCATCGTTTCACTTCTGACTGGATTCAAGCCTCCCGAACCAGTCACAATTAGATTTCCGAAGTTCTCCTCTGTGGAGCACGGACAGCCTCGTCCCTATTGACCGCCGGCATACGCTGTCGTAATGGGCAGTTACTCTGATAGTGACCCTCAATTTTGCAGAAAAAGCATTCAATTTCATGAAGGGGTCTTCGGTTGTATGACATCCTGTCAGTCTGCCTATCAGCTGTCATCTGAGAAAGCAACGTCTGAAGTTGTTGTTCAATTTTCGAAAGCCTAATACTGGTTTGGTCAGGGATTGCATTAACCTCACGTACATGCTTCCGGCAGGTCTGCTCTTGTCGCCCAGCTTCTATTTTCCGGAAACCCTCAACTTCTAGGGCAAGGGTGACCGTTTGCTCCAAGTTAATGGGCTTTCCCCGGTAGATCCTCATTCCGGCCTCCGTATCATCTAAGGCATCCACGAAGTGAGTTTTTGCCAAGCGATCCCTCTGAGCTGGTTTCATATCAGGGTACGCCAGGTCGGCTAGCTTTCTGATGGATTGCCCCAACTCTCTTAATCCCTCACCGCGTCTCCTACGTCTATTTCTCAATTCTGCCAGATATAACTCTGCCTGTTCTCCAGGACCAAATCTAGTTGTTAAGACATGCGTTAGCTGAACGAAGTCTCTCTGTTCATCAGGGGTTAGACTGCATGCTATCTGTTTAGCTGGACCTCTCAAATGGGTGAAGAGATAATCGGCCTTCTCACGTGGTCCCCACTGGTTAATATTCGCTATGGTATTAAACACACTTAGATAATCCATCCACGAACCATCACCACAGTATGTCTCCGGTCTCATGTTCTATCTCTTGGGACGGCCTTGATCCCCTCCACCAGCATGATCCTCCTCTTCGTCACATTCGAGTGATCGAGCTTCTCGCCCAGATCTTCTCCTAGCTGTCCGGAACTCAATTTCCTCATCGACTTCATTCTCATCTCCTATTTCTGCGGAAAACTCTGTATCTTCTTCTGCCATCTTTACGTCTGGTAACTAAAAGAAAAATCTATTTACAAACTTCCCACAATGCCTCACTCATCCCACCGCTGCCACCAATTGTAACGAATTTTGTGTGTGTGTGATTGGTGGATTTATCTAGATTCCATTTATCGCTGCCACCAGTGACGTAAGGTGTCACGACCATCATCCAAAGTAACGTCTATGACTGCCCTCCAATAGGCATACTGAAACTAGCCCTCTCATAGGCTTAAAACAACACTAGCCCTCTGATAGGCTTAACCCTGGCCCTCTCATAGGCTTAAAACAACACTAGCCCTCTCATGGGCCTACTGAAATCAGTCATCTCAAGTTCATCTGGGTAACGTCTATCACCAGTCATCCCCCGAAGGCGTTCGTTACATGAGTTCGCCTCTTTTCGCCAGATACTCGTGGTATATCGAGCTGGTAAGGAGGTCCTCTATCATCTCAGATGACCCGCCAGAGGTTATATGAGTGGAGCATCATGGGAAGTGTTTCATGCATACTTAATCTCAGGTATACAATAAGTATCCTGGTATGTTTCACGGTACCTCATAGGTAGTTTCCACATTTCGATAGATAATCAAATACATTCTTAGATAACCTTAAGGATACTTCGAATATCAAATTTTCCATAGATGTGACTATGCTTTCATGGTATCCCTAAGGATATCTTGGCTTAGACAAGAAGGAATGAGACAACACAGATATTTCAAGTTCAACAAATAACAAAACTGTATTCTGTATAAAGGAAACTGTTTCAGGATATATATACAAGGATATCTGATCAATTTTAAGGATATATCAGGATATCATAAGGACACATAAGGATATATCAGGATTCATCAGGATATCCCCAGGATACATCAGGATATCATCAGGATATATATCCTTGGCTCACAGGATATACACAGAATACTTTATCTTTATGTTTAACTTCAGGATATATATCAGGATATCATAAGGATATATCTGAGTCCTTATCACAGGATATATCTATCCAACTCACACAATATGCATTTATCTTTAGTTTGAGGATATAACAGGATATCAGAAGGATATCCGACACACAGTCGCAGGGTATAAACTATAACAGCCGATCCCTATAATCATGGCTGGTATCCTAATTATTATATACGCGACGGATATATGGAGGATATCCTAAGGACATGCGGAATATGTATTCAGGATATCCTCAGGATATACAACAGTCGGTAAATCACGATATCACCGGTATGAATGGCCGAATAGGATATCAAGGATATGTCGCCGTATATTCTTAATCGAGGCTAAGAAACCACCCGTAGCTCCCAGTAGGAAATATATTCCTCACTACGGTGTCTTCTGTGTAGGATATTGATCTGCTAGTGATAATTCTATTTTCCCCCACCCAAAGGATATATGTGCTGCCCCAAGTCACCAGTGATACATGTATCCAGGTCTGGAGGATATATATCCTATTCCCCATGAAAAGGAAAGGTCATGTGCAACCCGGTACACCTACGAGGGAATTGCACCTCCCCGCAGTGTCTTCTATGGTGCTGGCACCATATCAAAGGGTCCACTCCGAGTGTCCTTCTCATTAGTTGCAGGATACATATATTTTGGACACACATCACTAGTATCCTACAGAGCACACATACCCCAGGAAACACCAGTGTCAATGGCATTATAAAGGTCTGGCTATACCTATGCAGCTATATAGGATATCTGTAGGATATATATCCTTTTCCCCATGAAAAGGAAAGGTCCTGTGCCACCCGGTACACCTACGAGGGAATTGCACCTCCCCGCAGTGTCTTCTGTGGTGCTGGTTCCATATCAAAGGGTCCACTCCGAGTGTCCTTCTCAATAGTTTCAGGATACATATATTTACTGCCAATGACACCGGTATATCCTACATTATATTTCCCTCACATTTCTGCTATTTAAGGATATATGTAGATATCCTGCAGGATATATATCCTTCAGGATACATATCATAGTACAGGATATATATCCTTCAGGGCATATCCTACAGGATACTATTTCACTAGTATCCTGAATGGATCATCTCAGTAAGGGTATATCCTAGGAAGGATATCATCTTTATTGGTCATCTAAAGTAGTCATCTCCCGCCAATGGTAAATAGGCGACCTACCTTGTACACGACAAGGGGCAAAATGCGAAGAACCTCTTCTAGCTTCCCGTTTATATAGCCCGCCAATGGTAAAACCACGTGTCTACAATACCTACGCTGAGTGGCTGAGCCACCGAAAGCTGTCTGCAGCCGATCAAGCCATGATTATAGTATCCGCAAAAATGTAATAAACTCACCAAATTTCCCTGAAACACTACTAAATTTCTACTGAAATATTTACCTAGATACCCATAGAAATTAATTCTGAAGTTTTTATACAGTTTACTGTCCAAATTTAAAGTCCAAAGTACGTCGGAGCGTCTAGAATGTAGCTTCGCAACATGGTCTCGTCAGGAGACAAGCATGATAAAAATTCACGGAATAAATGCATCTACCAGGCAATCAGGGAATTACCACAAGCTAACAAGCATTTACTAGGTAAGATGACATTTAGTTCAATCAGATACCATACTGTTTTAAACAATTAAGCCATTGAAAACACTAAAACTGGTCAAAGATAGGGGCACATGGCAGTGTTGAAAACTGGCCCCGCGATAACGCATTTCATGCAGATACAAATCGGACATGTGACACGGACTGTAATAAACCTGTAAAACTTACATACAACATTTCAATAAACATTTAGCAATCAGACAATGTCCCCACAATACTATAAATTCCAACATAACAGTGTATTAAAGCATATGACCCCAATGCTTACAAAGTGGTCCCAATGTCCACTATTCCACAATAGTGTTTTCGCTGTATCGCTAATTTTTACCGAAACATAGCAAAACAACATGATTGACAAGTCTTTAGGTATCTAGCATTCTTGTAATCTGCATAGTTTATTTATTCTGATGCACATTCAGAAAACATTATCCTTAAGTCGGAGGTTCGGGAATATCACTGATGTGAGTTTGAAGTTGGGTGTTCATTCACGTTGTGAACAAGTCCATGTGAGGCTGCACCCAAATCTGTCAATTGGCTCGGAGAATTTCCGAATGTAGTGTCCACTCCGATTGGAGGAACTGGTTTGGTCATAATAGGACGTCCGCCATGACATTCAGACGACATGGAATATGAGGAGCATGGCTCATGCACTTGTGAATGACGGGCCATGGGAAGATCTCTCGTGGGCTTTCAACAGCACACGAAATCGGAATGCCCAAGTTTAATGATGTACTGATGAGTTATCTGGGGCAACGAAACAGAAGTTGTTCGAAACAGCTTGTTTTCGCAGTGGCAAAGAGCAAGAAATACAGCAAGCATCTCTCGAACATTGACATGGAGGAGAATCTCTTTGACTTTCCAACGATACCGGGTCCTCTCCCAAATCTGATCTCGAAGTGGACTGAACAGGGCTAGTTGCCTACGCATTTGACCCTAACGCCATGTTATCAAAGGTAGTATCATAACCCCGTGACCTCGAGTCTTCTCGACTTTCTGATAGAGACACTCCTCGATGGGATCGGGAGATTTAGTCGATCTATCAGTCAAAGTGGGGGACATTCTCTACTTAATCTGAGGACAAAGGAACCGATCCCCGTTTACGTAAATTGGATTTAACAGTTGTGCTTAATGCCTTGATCAAGCCACAATTCGAGCAATTAGGAACATGTGATGTCAAGGCCTTATCATACAAGACAGTCTTTGGCATTCGCTTCGAGATACATTCCTTTGACACCTCGTTGCGATTGGAGTCGGGTAGCTCTTATACTAGAGCGGTTCCGTTGTTCCTGGCTATAAACCAATAGATTAGATAGGACCATGCGCTTCATCGTTTTAGCCTTGTCTAACATAATGGTCGAATGGACCAAGAGGACTTGGGACTATGTTCTGTTCGAGCTTTGGGAACTTACATTCGACGTATATCCTGAAAGAGGGATATACGTTTGCTTTTACTATCTTTAAATCCACCATGGAGCAGGATTTTACCAAAAACACGATGACGTCTTGGCTGAAAAAGTCTATTCATTGGACATCTGAACTACCAAATTCTACTCCGGTACCACTACAGCACATACTAACAAGATTGCGGCGTGTTAACACTTGTTGCTATATGTTCAGGCTTCCCACCTCTGCTGTGGGATTCTGGCTAATATAGCGAAAGGTCCCCGTATAAGAACCGCATTAACAATTTCAGGATATGTTACTTAGTGATGCAAACTCCATGGCACATGGCAATCCAGACAATAGGCTATTTGACGTCATCGGTGAAGTCATCAGTAGTAGAGAAAGCGCAATTTCGATGAAAGTGGGCAGTGCATAAATGGTTTGCGACCCGGCGTGCAAAATAGGTCTAGTCGAGGCATACGCGGTCCAAATGTGTTGTGCATGGGATCGTATTGAATCTTGTGGGTGTGCTGCTTGATGACGACATGGTGCGCATGCCCAATTGAGAATTAGTAGAGAAAGGGAATATTTATATGCGCATGGAGTGTTTAAAGAATGCATGGCCTACCATGGGTGCAAATGCGTCGTATAGTGTCGTGTCGAAGTTATCGTGGTGAAGACTAAGACTAGAGTGCTGTCCTCATTTACCGGTGACGTCACGGTGCGTATGTGCGGTCGACGAGTAGTAGAGAAAAAGCATTCTCAGGTTCGCACGAGTGTAGATATTTGATGATCTATGGGCTACCAAAGGTAAAAATTTGTCGTACATGCTGTCCTATTCAATCTCTCGTGGTGTAGAATAAGACTGGGAGCTGTCCAGGTTTACAGGTGAAGGCAAGGTGCGCACGTGCATCCGAGGAGTAGTAGAGCAAGTCCATGTTAGGATGTGCATGGGGGTGTTTGAGCGATAGATCAAACGTCCTTTGTCCAACGGTAACGTGCATGGTGGCGTATGGAAGTTCCCGTGGTGTAAGCTGAGACTGAAGTGCTGTAAGGTCATGCACAGTCGATGAATAGTAGCGAATCAGCATTTTCAGGTGCGCATGGGAGTCTGTGGTTGATCCACGCGCCACCCGTGGCTCGACTGTAGCGTGCATGGTGACGTATTGACGTTATCGTGATGTGGAATAAGACTGTGGTGCTGTCTATGTTGACCGGGGACGTCATGATGTGCATGCACAGGCGAGGAGAAGTGAAGAAGGGGCATTTTCAGGTGTGCATGGAAGTATTTAGATGTTATTTGGGCCATCTTGGTTCAATTGTTGTGTGCATCGTGTCGTATTGAAGCTCACGTGCAGAATACGACTGGTGTGCTATATACTTTGACCGGTGAAATGGTGTGCAGTCTCTGCAGAGAAGTAGTAGAGAAAGAGCATCTTCTGATCACCATGGGTCGTTTTGTAGCGTGCATGGTGTCGTATTGTGTCTTTGTGCGGTCATCTATATAGACGATCTTCTCGCTGTGGATAATCGCTATATAAATGACGCAGTGAAGGATACATATCCACCTTCACTGGATTTGAAGGAAACTACAGATAGCCCTACAGGCACATCTTATTTAGATCTCTATCTCTATAAAAATGAAGCGGGCATTCTCTCTCGTCGACTTTATGACAAAAGAGATGATTACAATTTCGACATCATAAACTATCCCTTTCTGGATAGTAATATTCCAGTGGGACCTGCATATGGCGTATACATATCTCGCTTAGTAGCATTTGCTAGATCCTGTGTTAAATGTGATAATTTTAATCAACGTCACAAAACTTTGTTGCAGAAACTTCTAAAACAGGGCTATTCCACCAAGCGCCTCCACTCAAAGTTTCTCAAATTTGGCGATACATATCGCATGCTGATAGCAAAATACGAACGTAGCGTGCAAGATCTATGGCGCTACGTTTCGTAACTTGTGTCTAATTCCGCTTAACCCGGGGCTAGGGGCCGTATGAACCCATGTACTTCAAGATCCTCATGGTACTCATATGAACAGTCACAATCAAAGCGTGACTGAGATACATCATTCTTTAGATGACGACTTTACAGCGAATATTATGGATTAAGAATACTGATCAGCGATACGGATTTGATATTTTTGGAACATCATGATGTCTTGCCGGCATCATTGAAAACTGTTGACCGCTTCTCTCTTGCAGGAAACAAGCCTATGTTTATGTATACAATGATTTTTTTTTTAATTTGGTGCTAATACTGTTATATGGAATATGGAATAGGTCTTTGGATTATGGACGCGGATATTCTCTAATGGACGACGGCTGGATTATGAATGACGGACTAGACGCTTGTAATCAGAAGTAGAGAAAATGCTGTTCGAGTTGAAGAGATGCATGGGTGTCTGTGGGTTGTGCTTTTTGGTGCAAAGTGGGTATATGTTGCCCATACTGGTCCTATGTGAGGGTTCTGTAAACTCAAACAATGCCCTGGCCAAGGTGTGACGTAGTAGAGGATACAAGAGTTTCATCCGTCATTCAATATTCAGCCGTCGTCGATTAAAGAATTTCCACCTCCATAATACAAAGACCTAATTCAAATAACAGCATTAGCACCAAATTCATAAAGACAAAACAAATCAAATCAATGAAAAAATAGGCTCGTTTCCTGCAAGAGACAAGCGGTCAACAATTCTCAATGATGCCAACATCATGAAGACATCATGATGTTCCTAAATATCAAATCCGTATCCCTGATCAATATTCTTAATCCATATGAGTTGTAAAGTCGCTATCTAGAGAAAGATATATCTCAGACACGATTGATTGTGACTGTTCATATGAACACCATGAGGACCTTGAAATACATGGGTTCATACGGCCATTAGCCCCGGGTTAAGCGAAATTAGATACAGGTTACAAAACGTAACGTCATAGATCTTGCACGCTACGCTTGTATTTTGCTATCAGCATGCGATATATGTGGCCGAATTTGAGAAACTTTTTACTGGCGGCGCTCGGTTGTATAACCTGTTTGATAAGTTTCTTCAATAATGTCTAGTGACGTTGATTAAATCGTCACATTTAACACAGGATCTAGCAAATGCTACTAGGCGAGATATGTATACGCCATTACTGCCCAGAAAAGTATATTTTACGATGTCGAAATTGTAATTATCTCTAGTAATGTCGACGAGAGATAATGCCCGCTTCATTTTTATAGAGATAAAGGTGTAAATATGATGTGTCGTTATGAACTTGGGACTAGGCTCCTTTCTACATCCCTATACATTAGCCTATAGGAGAGCGACTGCTGGCATGTTTATCTTTGAGTGGACCGCGAAGTGTGTACAGTAAATCGTAGGAGAGAAAGAGCAGTTCTTTGGGAATAGCTTCGTAATTGGGCTGTGGCTCGGGGGTACAATAGGACTAGATGAGGTATACTGGGTCCACATGTGTCTTGCATTGTGTCGTATTGAAGTTCTTTTGGCGTAGAGCATGACTGGTGTGCTGTCCACGTTGACCGGTGATGTCATGGCGCACAAACGCAGTTGAGGATTAGTAGAGAAAGGGCATTTTCAGATGCGCATGGGAGTGCTTGGAGGATCTATGGCCCACCATGGGTAGCGAGACCGTGGTGTCATATTGAATGTATCGTGGTGTAGACTAAGACTGGGATGCTGTCTCCACTGATCGATGATATCGTTGTGCATGAAAACATAGAGAGAAACTGTGTGAAGAAAAAGTTAATATTTTCTTCTACGAAAAATTTAATCAAATTGGATTTCTTACCACAATAAAACAGTTGTAGTGAAAAACGTATGGAAGCCGTGACCCAATACGCCACAGTCCGATTACGATCATGTCGTATAATGTCGATAACTTGGTTGTGTCTGACTTCCTATTTTGACGTGCGTTGCGCGACAATTGCGTATGGCAACATCATCATGATGTCAACAAAGTCATTACGTTTTAGCTTTTTGAAGTTTTTGGCGTTACATTGGAAATGTCACCAAGAACATTAACTACGATTGCTGCTTAAGAACGACTGTAATCAGAATCGGACGTCATGAGTCAGCAGGTCGCTGCCGTTTCCAAACAGGTGTGATAATGGAGGGTTTCAAGTTTGGTTTTCTTAAACTGATCCATTCCCAAAAACAGTAATCTGCTATTAAATGTCGAATAGAACATCTTTCAATTATTTCAACTACCCTGGCCTTGAATGTGGAATGTGGACCATCGAGTGTATTCAAAGAATCAACAGTAAAGAAAGCGCAGTCCGGGTTGAAATGGGCGCGTAATTGTCTGAGGGTTGTCACCTTGGCTGTCAGAGTAAGTATATGTGGTCCTCACTGGTCTTATCTGGAGGATTCTGTTGGACGCCTTCGTTGTGTAGAGTCATACAGTGTCCTTGTCATGATGTGACATTATGGTGCGCATGCGCACCCACGGAGTAGTAGAGATTGCACAGATACGGTATGATGTGCACGAGAGACTGGGCGTCTTTCTCCAATACACTAGCCTGTAAGGATGACACATGGCATGTTTACTTTGCAGTGCACCATGGTGTGTTACAAGCGTCTGGTCCGTCATTCATAATTCAGCCGTCGTCCATTAGAGAATATCCGCGTCCATAAACCAAAGATCTATTCCATATTCCATATAACAGTATTAGCACCAAATTCAAAAAGACAATCATAGTATACATAAACATAGGCTTGTTTCCTGCAAGAGAGAAGCGGTCAACAGTTTTCAATGATGCCGGCAAGACATCATGATGTTCCAAAAATATCAAATCCATATCACTGATCAGTATTCTTAATCCTTAATATTTTTTGTAAAGTCGTCTGATTTATCTCAGTCACGTTTTGATTGTGACTGTTCATATGAGTACCATGAGGATCTTGAAGCACATGAGTTCATACGGCCCCTAGCCCCGGGTTAAGCGGAATTAGACACAAGTTACGAAACGTAACGCCATAGATCTTGCACGCTACGCTCGTATTTTGCTATCAGCATGCGATATGTATCGCCAAATTTGAGAAACTTTGAGTGGAGGCGCTTGGTGGTGTAGCCCTGTTTTATAAGTTTCTGCAACAATGTTTTTGTGACGTTGATTAAAATCGTCACATTTAACACAGGATCTAGCAAATGCTACTAGGCGTGATATGTATACGCCATATGCAGGTCCCACTGGAATATTACTGTCCAGAAAGGGATAGTTTACGATGTCGAAATTGCAATCATCTCTTTTGTCATAAAGTCGACGAGAGAGAATGGCCCGCTTCATTTTTATAGAGATATAGGTCTAAATATGATGTGCCTGTAGGGCTATCTGTAGTTTCCTTCAAATCCAGTGAAGGTGGATATATATCCTTCACTGCGTCATTTATATAGCGATTATCCACAGCGAGAAGATCGTCTATATAGCGTTTGGTGAATGAGAAGGAACGGGCTTTGAATGGATCGGTTTTTGAAAGCGCCTGCATATAGTCATATTCATAAGAGAACAGATATAGGTCAGCCACCAGGGGTGCACAATTAGTACCCATTGGAATACCTATATGCTGCTGATATACTGTGTTGCCAAATTTCACATAGATATTATTAATGAGAATTTCAAGCAACTCTATAAACAAAGACACATCCCATGAATGATATCTCTTGTATGTAGTAGAGCTAAAGAATGCTTTACGGCATCCGACATCAATATATCTACGATCAGTTTTCTTGAACACAGATACTATTAATGAACTTAGACGGTCAATAAGGTCCTGATGAGGGATCGTATTATAGAGAGTCGAGAAATCCCATGTGGATACATGTCTATACGGTATGTGACCTTTAGCATCAAGTTCTTCCGTAAGACATTTTGAGTTTTTCAATATTCACATACATTCAACGCCAGAGTTTTTAGAAATAGTGGCGCAATACCTTTCACAAAATGTTTTTACCTCCTGAAGGGCCCTCGTCAACAGGGTTGAAAGAAGTTTGGTGGTGCAGCTTCTAGAACCAGCTATGAATCTAGCTTTGTATGGTGATTTATGCATTTTGGGGGTCCAGTATACTTTTGGTATATCATTATGTCTGGTTGGAATACAAATACCTCTTTCCTTGAGAAACGTTTTGTGATTGTTAAATAAATCTTCCAGAGTAAATGCAGTTTGAGAGTCAGTAGACGTATTTGATGACGATATGTTTACACTCAATTCTTCAACCAGCACCTGGTAATAGTAATATTTACATATGAATATTATATTATTTGGAGCTTTGTCTGCTGGGACTATGACGAATTTACTCTGGAGATTTGCTAGAACTTCTTGCGAATTGGGGCTTCTCAGTACTTGTTTGGCTTGGGGAAGGGTACTTCTGTCAATATGGCGGATTGTTTCAACGACCTTGCTCTTGGTGAGGTCCAACCAATCAGCGAGTACTGTAGGTTCAACTTTTTCTCACTTAGACCAATCAAGACCGTACTGTTCCAAAGCAGACAGGACTATCTTCTGGTCGGCCTTCACATTTATATTTTTCGGCTCTATATATTTAGGTCCCTTCATCAGGAGTAATCTTAGGTCCAGTGAAAACAGACCACGTGACTGTGACGTCATTTGTGATGTCATCAGCAGTAAACAAAATGCAGTTCGGATTGGAACTGATGCGTAAGTGTGTTTAGTTGTGACCTTGTGTGTCCAGCGGATATATGTGGGGCATACAGGTTTCAATGTAGCGTTGATGTAATGTTGTGTAGATTCAAAGGGGCAACTAGTGGCATGTGAACCTTGACGATGCATGTGGACTGTGCAATATATCCAACGAAATAGTCAGCTGACGGTGACGTAATCTGTGATCTCATCTGTGAAGTCATCAGAAGTAGAGAATCTCCATTTCCGGATGTGCACAAGGGACTAGGCACTAGGGACCTACCTACAACTGCAAACACTAGTCCATATAGGCAACTAGCAGCATGTGAACCTTGGCGAGGCATGTGGACCATGGAGAATATCCAACGAAATAGTCAGGTGATGGTGGCGTAATTTGTGACGTCAACAGTAATAAAGAATCTACATTTTCGGATGTGCACCAGGGACTAGTCGCCACGTATAAATCTACACATTAGGCTGTATAGGCAACTTTTGGAATGTGAACCTTGGAAATGTATTTGGACGATGTAGAAGAAGAGGTGACGTGATTGTGATATCATCGCGATCTCTTCAGTAGTAGGGAAAGTAAGTAACTAGTAACTAAAATGTGACGTTCATCACCATCTTCACGGCCCATGGGGAGCAGACGCGCTGCTCCTGAGCCCATTCCGATCAGTCTGGTCTGTCTTCAGTGATGCCCGATTGCTGAAGGTAACGGTTTATCGAACACGTAGATGTTGGCGTGGCTGCGCAGAGAGTAAAGATCGACAAGGCACAAATTGTACAGGTCCAGCAGAGGGCGCGATCGTCGGTCGTGAATCTCACTCACCGGGACATCCGCGAAATGCGCGTGACCCTCGACTTCGTCCACTACTTCACCGAAGATCTTATCGTCAGAGCTGTTGAAGTAGGGTAACGTCATCATCTCCCGTCAGTCGTTGAGTGGGTGGTGAATGCATCTCAGAGACAAACGGGGCGGGATCGGGAAATCAGCATTTGTGGGCTCCTCAACCCTTATGCGATAGGTGAATGGTTCCTCTGCCTCGATGCTGGCTCTATGGGCTCTTCACGCCCAAACGTGTCTGCGGTACAGGGTGTCCTCCATGAACGAAATTTTGATAGCGTCTCATGCCCGTATCAAGTGTGCATGTCCATGGATTACACCTGGGTGACACTTCAACTAAGTTAGGCATTTTAACTGATGTCCACATTTCTCACATACAACACTCGCCAATGACCCATGGACTGTACTTTCGGGGTGCTGTAAATAATTCGGATGCTAAAACGACTATACATACCGTACAGCTGTACGTGGAGACAGATAGTGACGTCATCACTAGAAGCGACGTCATTGCACACATGTGCATTCTCTTTGTGGTGGGGTATAGGGCAAACAAGGCGAGTGCAATGACGTTACTTCCTGGGATGACGTGGCTGTACACATGTTACGCACACATAGCCACACAGGCCGTAGTGGCCTGTTATATAGCACCAATGCAGTGTTACAGAGCTTCACTGTAGTGTTACAGAGTAACAATCATTTGTGTTATGGCGTATCAATGCTGTTAATATAGAGCATCAATGTAATTCATGGAATGTGTGCTACACAGAGTATTACTATTTGTTACAGAGTAGTCCCATAAAACCTATCTCGGGTTTATATAGCGTCGGCAAAGTGGCCAGAAGTCAGGAGTGCGATTTGAACCAACTCCCGATTGCGCAGACCAGCTATTAAAACTGGTGCCTTTGACCATCCTGACGCCGCTGGTCCTAACCATTAAACAAAGACATACATACAATAATGTGTGGAAGACGGCCGTTTCGCACCCCCTGAAGAGTCGGTTTGTGCAAAAGGGGAATTCTTACCAAAAGACTAAGACGACGGCCGAGATCACCAGCTATGAATTCTTACCAACTTACGCCACCTCGGGAATCGAACCAGCTTTGCGTTTTCTATAGGTATAGCCCTTCCGTCTTTCGGAGTTGCCAAACCCCCAGAAAACCCCTACGAAAGTATATATTTTCTTTGTGAGAATGCTCATACTATTATTTCAACATACAAGCCAATTATGCAAATTTAACCCGCGATCAATTTTCTTCCCTCGGGACGTCCTCCATATTTTATGGAAAATCTATTGAAATGACCTGAAATACGCCATATTTCGTTCATTTTTCTCGAAAAATCTTGACAATCGATTTCAATAAGTGTCTCCCCAGTGTTTCCCGTCTCGAGGTGAGATAAAAAAGCCATTCAAAATATGGGGTCGACCATGCCGACCATGCATATTCCATATGTAACATAACCCAATATTTAAACACCTGAAAAACGTGCGCGAAACTGAGCCGGGTTGACGAAGGTTGACTTCGCGGACCGACCCGCCATATAGCTCAATCAAGCCACCCATTCGCATATGTCGTAGTGTAGTACCCAGAAGCTTGGTACTATAAATACTGGTTACCAAAAAGGGAAGGATAATTATCATGTGGTCAGACCCGGGCGCTCTGCTGTATTAATCAGAAACTATGGACTACTTCCTATACTACTTCGGACGTTTGCGGACTGTCAATAGTACGGAGCTTCAGCTAATTATAATAACCCGTGGCTTGTTAACACGTGGCTCATTTCCCCGGGAGCTGGTCAGTGTAAATTTCATAGTCACATAAAGAAACCGACAAGATAAATCAGCGCGCGAGAAATGAACACTGAACTCACGGCAGAGTACTGACCAAACAATATTCATTCGTTCGGCAGTAATATAGAAAAGACCGCTGGAGTCTTTTTGACATTTGACCTCTGATTGTCCGGTAATCTTCGGGAATGTCCGGCAATCTTCGGCAATGTCCGAATATTTTCGGCAATGTCCTGTTATCGCCGGCATGTCCGGAGGATAACAGAGGTCAATGGTCCAGGGTATAGCTTCTAGGTTATAATCTCCATACAAAGCATACAGCTTTGCGGTCGAGATGGGCCATTATCACACTCTGCATACCAAACGGCTGCTCCAACTTCCGCCGGAGGGTGAACTTCCGCCGGAGGGAAGGGCGTGAAAAATGGTAGGACAACTTGTTGATTTTTACGTTGATATGTCAGAACCATACCCTATCAACAACATCACATTGTCTCAGTCGTTAGATGGTACGTTTATTTAACTAGCTGACGTGTTTTTGAGAACGGGATAATTCTAAATATTACATCCATTAGAAGTCGAATCTAGAAACCTTTCTTAGAAAAACTACATCAAATATGCATTTTATCTAATTAATCAAGAATATACCTACGATCGTTATGTAAAACGAGGTTGCCTTTTAATGGCAAGATGATATTTATATGTGAAAAAGAAGAATTTCGATGATTTTGAGACTCATGAATATGACCTGTGTGGAAGTGGTGATACAACATACGGCGGAGTGAGATCTGACTACCGCCGGAGTCAATAATAATATGATACATTTACCGCCGGAGTATCTAACAGGCACGGTGGAGCTGGGGAGGGGCTACGGAGGCTGAAACCCCCCAATAATTTGAGCAGAAAAAAATAAATAAACACTACACTAAAGTTTTGATAGTTTTTTTGAACAACCTTTCACCTAAAGGGCGCCGGAAGCCATGACCATACCACTTTTGCGCAATAAACAAAAATATGAAAGAAAGAAAAACCAAAAAACCAAGAAAGAAAGAAATAAACACAAAATGAAAAGCAAACGAACTAAGCAGTTTTGATAGCTTCCAAGTTGAAGAAGACTTTGATCAGTCCAGAGCGCCAGTGAATTTGTTAGCGGCTCTGAGCACCGACCGTGAATAAGTAACATGTGCGTTCATATGCATGATGCCGTTTGATGTTCACGTTATTTTATCAACGAAACAAAAAATTAGTTTTCTTCATACGAATTCGTTGTTCGTTTGTCCAATTTGTCATACACGCTAGGTTGTTTCTGGGTGCATTCTACCTTTCCCGGTCCGTACCCGACCTTGTGATTAAGCTTCCGGCGGCCCCTGGACCCTCGCCTAAAGTGATATGATAGTGGCCGTACCACTTTGAATTTGCTTCCGACGCCCCTGTACCTTAACCCTACCTGGCCTGGGGGGGGCACTTTACGCCCCCCCCCCCTGTTGGTTTTTTGCTCGTATCTCCGGAACGACAAAAGATTGAGAGCTGAAACTCCGTGACTTTTCCGATTATCATATTGGGGTCATTTTGAGCCTATTTGCATGACCCCCGAGCAGAGGATCATGGGTAAATTCAAAATGGCGGACATGGGGGGTACCAGAAAAGTGATGTTTTCGCCATATTTCTTCAAAAATTACACAAAAATTCAGCATATTGATTCAACGCGATTCTATGCATTTTACTGAAACCATATGTCTTAGCATCACCAAAAAACATCCCCTGATTTTTCCCGCTCCCTCCCTTCCCCCATTAACCCTACCAGTCCTGGGGGAGGGGGTGCCAAAATGCCCCCCTACCAAACTTTCTGCGATATCTCCGGAACGCCAAAAAATGGAGAGCAGAAACTTCGTCACGTTATAGGTTATCATTATTATCATTTTGAGCCTATTTGCATAACCTCACGAGCAGAGGATCATGGGTAAATTCAAAATGGCGGCCATGTGGGGTACCCGAAAAAGTGATGTTTTCGTCATATTTCTTCAAAATTTTTGTTTTTCTGTATAGAAAAGTGTGTAAAACTTATTTTATTTCATATCAGATTATTATTTACTAATTTATCATGCAGTTTTTGCGAAGAAAAAACAAAATAAAAAAATTCGAAGATTTTGACCAAAATCGTCCAAAAATGCTCTTTTAGAAAATGACGTCTGCGACGTCATCATGGGGGCCATCTTGGATTTTTTTTTTTACATTTTCTTGTAGAGCTTGACCCAAACATATAGTGTGGTAAGTTTCAGCCCTCTAGCCTTAGAGATAGCGAAAATATTTAGGGGAGGGGGGCACTTTCCGCCCCCCGGGCTGCGGTACATCCCAAATCGCCCAGGCCAGATAGGGTTAATCTAAACCAAGTCGAAAATAGGCTGTACTGTCTAGAAAGCACAATTTTAAATCTAGATTTAAGAATATCCCCGACCTACTAGAGAGAAGAAAGTTAGTTCCGTTAGTTCACTCTACAAAAGTTCGTCTAAGTCCAAATATTCCGTCAAAATGCAACAGGACACTATTTACTAAATATAAGTATAAAAATCTCAGTAGGGACCATAAAAAGTGATTAATTCCATTTCAAAAACCATTCAACTTTTTGTTGTACATTAGTCTAAAAAATACAGTTCTCGAAAGTGGGAAATAGCTGTCAAAATGCCAGAACGCGCCATTTCACGTTTAGATTTTCAAAAACAATTCCAGGAACCCTCACACAAAAACACAAAAACTATCAAAATACGAGCGATAACTGAGAGATGATTTGCGATTTTATCCATCGGGAATTGACCAGAATGCGTCGCCGGCCGTCTAGAACCCCAGAGCTTCCGGGGTCTAGCCGGCCCCCAGTCTAACTAAAATCAGACCCAATCTAATCACAGTCGTTGGTAGGGTCTAACCAAATCCTACCTTTATTAACTTATTTTTCCATAAATCGTGTAGTTTAAATAACTCAATAAACTCAGAAATGGTTATCTATTACGGTACTTCTTGTTCAGAAACGCTTAATGGTGCTCTAAATAGATGCTCTCAAAAGTGTTCGAGGGTTATCCGATACCTAGACTGTATCTGACGGATACACATTCGCAACATTCTCACGGCGTCGGATTGTATATCTCATACTGTCAGAAATTTGGTTGTTTCACCGACAGTTTAGGGGGTTACAAACTCTGACACAGGGGAGAATGATTCGTCAATGCTGACGAGAACACCTAGGCCAATACACGAGTTGGCATGATGGGCGTGAATGTCGAGGATAAAATTAGTGATGATCATGGCTATGTCTGCATGGCTTACATATAGTAAAATGGCCTGATCGTGTACATAGACAAACGCAATTAGAGATTAGATCCTCCGGCGGTAATCATATCTTCGAGACATGCTCCTCCGGTGGTATTTGTACCATATACGAACATGCATGGGCTAGAAAATCTAACATTGACCGAAGTAGATTAAACTATTTGAAACTACAAGCTATCAGCCTGCTGTTATGGAACTATTCTTCATATAACTATAACTTATTTGGCGAAGGATACAAAGATAGATGATTTTTTAAGCATCTAATCACTGTTATGTTGCAATATAGCTCTTAATGTCAGATAAAATGAATTGTAATTAAAAAATAATACAAGGACGAGTTGAAAATTTCACACGAATTGCTAACGCGTCCCCTTGAGAACATTTTCTCATTCAATTTTCGAGTAGTAAATACGTCAAAACTACAAAAAAAATGAAAAATCTGAACTTACTTAGCTTCTCAAATTTGTAATTTCCCTCCGGCGGAAGTTGGAGCAGCCGTTTGGTATGCAGGGTGTGATTATTGGTCTGAATGGGCCGAGGGAGGAGTCCTAGTGGGGCACTCGTGGGAGAGCATCCGACTGGACGGATCGTCGCTATATAGCTGAAATATTGCTGAACGCGACGTTAAACCTTAGTTCTCTCTCTCTCTGTCTATCTCTCTCTCCGACTGAATGGGTGTGGCATGGAACTGACATCATTCCGCGAATGCGCAGTAGAAAAGAGGCATGGGAATATAGTCAGGGCTGTTAGGGATTTTTTGGTTCACATTCTTCAAAAAGCACCAAATTTGGCCCATATGTCGCCCATACCATA
This sequence comes from Hanleya hanleyi, assembly GCA_036873755.1. Taxonomy (NCBI): domain Eukaryota; kingdom Metazoa; phylum Mollusca; class Polyplacophora; order Lepidopleurida; family Hanleyidae; genus Hanleya; species Hanleya hanleyi. The sequence goes on from JAVTVY010030615.1 coordinate 84,323, forward strand.
CTATTTCGATTTTTGACGGGCGCCAAGACGGGCGCCCCCTCGGGCCGCCATATTGGCGAAATTCAATATGGTCGCCACCCGGGTTAGAGGTCAATCGTAGTTAAATAACTAAAAGGGCTAGAAATATGAATAATAGCACTTTTAAGTAATTTTGGGGGTCGGGGAATCTGATTGTGATCTTATTTCAACGATTTGAGGTCAAGGTCACCCTTCAAGGTCATTTTGGGGACAAATTCGCCATTATCAGTAGTTTTTGGGCAAGATATATAAACTGCCTCATTCTATTGGTTTCCGGGGTTGAGTAACCCGTTCCTGGCCTTATTTTTGGCTATTCGGTGCAATATTTCATTTGAGAGTCGCGAAAGAGGTCATCCGAACCAGAGGTCATTTGTAGGTAAAACACCAAAAGAATCACAAATAATACCATAGGGGTTTATGGCATTCGGAGAATCCGACTCTGATCTTATTTCGAAGATTTGAGGTCACCCCATTTCGGGGTCAAATGTCAAAGATCAACAGTTACCACTAAGAACAATCGAACGAAGATTATTCAGGAACAAATTTTATTAAAATACTTCGGAGATGACATCTGTTGACAAAATGCTATAACTATGCCGCTACGCCGCTATGTGTACTTAAATGTTCGCAATACAATACGAAGACCGCTTTAGCAACAATATACCAATGATTATTAGTACCTATACCTTCTGGTTTGCGCTCTTAAGAAACTGTGAAGTCAGGTCGCGACCAGTAAGGCTGTGGGAAGAGGGGTAGTGCCAAGGATTTTGACGGACCGAGATCGGAACAAATGATATGGACTGGAATGTCACAATATTTTTTTTCCAGTACCGAAGCCCACCACGAGTTCCGATAGACCGAGGGTCTCCAAAGACCGGACATCGATGTCCATCGAGCGAACATAGGCTGTTGTATATGACCCTCCTCCGTGGCATGTGCTAGATGCAGGAGGACCTTGGTGTCCGCCTCAGAATGGTTGCACGGTTGAAGTATTGGGAGGTCACAACGCCTGTTGAAGAACTCGGACTCAAAATGGGAGGAAAGGACGAGCTTTCCGCCCATGTCAGTCAGCGATACGGATTTGACATTTTTGGAACATCATGATGTCTTGCCGGCATCATTGAAAACTGTTGACCGCTTCTCTCTTGCAGGAAACAAGCCTATGTTTATGTATACTATGATTGTCCTTTTGAATTTAGTGCTAATACTGGAATACTGGAATATGGAATAGGTCTTTGGATAATGGACGCGGATATTCTGTAATGGACGACGGCTGAATTATGAATGACGGACCAGACGCTTGTAATTGGAGATCTGTGTGCTGATGAATGAGAACGGCTCCACTTTGTTCTCATTTTTTAAGAAGCCGCTGATCCATTCATACTTCGGGATTTTAGGGATAGCGGAAAAAGTATTGTGGCATTCCAGTCCAAACCATCTGTTCCGATCTTGGTCCGTCAAAGTCCTTGGCACTACCCCTCTTCCATAGCTTAACGGGGTGCAAGACGACTTCACAGTTTCTTGAATGTGGCAAAAGACCGCCTGGGTAGCCTGTACAAGCATATCGGACCTCACCGACATACTAGTGGCTCTCACACACGATCCTGACACTCTCGAGTCCGTGCATATGGAGCTTATAGAAAGCTTCATCGTACTATAATGTACAGCAAGGGATGTGGTGCAGCCGGTGTCAATGAGGCCAAGCGTCACCTCTTCACCACTGCAACCAGATCGCTGGAAAACATCCCTCCTCCCAAGCCGCGCTGTTGTAGCATGTGAAACGAGCGCTACTGCAAGCGAGTTTCTACTGGAGTCAGGTCACTTCACTCCAGCAGGAAATCCCTGACTCCAGTGAGTGAAGCTGACACAAAGATTGCACCAGTACATGACAACCTCTATGGACCACTCTCAGCGACACTTCTATGGCGTATGCCATTCTCATACACTGCGGCTGACTCAAGGCATGCACGGAAAGGTGCAAATGCAACTGTGCCGATGTCCGATACACGACCCTCTGCAAATGCGAAGGCGGGTGCGTCAATAACGAAGGCGGTGATGACAAGTATTACTTATTGCTGGCATCATGGAGCACAAGCCAGAAGGCATAGGTAGTAAAAGTAATCATTGGAATAGTGTTGCTAAAGCGGTCTTTGTGTTGTATTTTGAACATTTAAATGCACATAGCGGCATAGTTATAGCATTTTGTCAGCAGATGTCATCTCCGAAGTGTTTTAATAACATTTGTTCCTGAATAATCTTGTTTCGATTGTTTTTAGTAGCAACTGTTGATCTTTGACCTTTAATTCCCAAATGAGGTGACCATGACCTCAAATCGTCGAAATAAGGTCAGAATCTAATTATCTGATGCCACAATTCCCTATGGTATTATTTGTTATTCTAGCACTTTTGGTGTTTCCTATAATTGACCTCTGGTTGATCTCTGGTTCGGGTGACCTCTGTCGTGAACCTCACATGCAATATTGCCTCAAATCGTCAAAATATGGCCAGATTTGGGTTACTCAACCCCGAAAATCGATAAAATGAGGTAGTTTGTATATCTCGACTAAAAACCACTAAAAATGACGAATTTGACCCCAAAATGACCTTTAGGGTGACCTTGACCTCAAATCGTTGAAATAAGATCAGAACCCGACACCGATAACCACTAAAAAGTTGCATAATTCATGATTCTAGCCATTTTATTTTTTTAAATACGATTGATCTCTAACCCGGGTGGCAGCCATATTGCATTTCGCCAATACTGCGACCCCAGGGGGCGACTACCTTGGCGCCCGTCAAAAATCGAAAAGGTATTGCATGGGCGACATATGAGCCAAATTTGGTGCTTTTGGAAGAATCTGAACCAAACAGTCCCTTTTATGCCCTAACATCCCGGACTAATAGACGTTTTGGTGTATGCTTATGTTTGCTCCTAATGGAAATGCGCAGGGGTCAAAAATCACTTCCGATGACGTGACTGGAACCGGAACTGACGTCACAAAGGTCATAGTCAAAATTTATTTTGAGGGTCAAGAGGCGTCTATGTGCCCTTTCGGAACCTCCCGTTTAGGCCCAGCAAGAGTTATCTCCCCCCTAAATACTACTTTATATGTCCTTCAATTACTTCAATGTTAATTGGCATGTCCGGGAAAATGCAACAAGAGTTATCTGCCCCTGAATACGACTGTATATGTCTTTCATTTACTCCAATGTTAATCTCCCGGGATGCACGACATCAAGCATGATACCCGACAATATCGCCAGTTATATGTTCAGCATAAATGGCAAGTGGGGATCTCTCCTTTTCTCCACACGTACTATACCGAGAACCGAAGGGCCTATAGATAGGAAAATTGAACCAAATGAGTCGTCTAAACCCAGGCTTCCATAGGATAGTGTGGGGTGAATGAATAGAGCTGGTCATGCGCAACCGGACGAACCAATGCACTATAAATACGGAGGTCAGTGACGGTGTGGGTCATCCATCTTCGTCGACCATTTCGCCAGTCCTGCGAGCGCTCTTTCCCCTTACACCCGAGGTGGGGTTACACGTCTATGAGGATAAAGTCACCATCGTAAAAGACCGAGATATTTGCTGGTCCACATCAATAACGGTTACGCTACACCGTGACGGCTGGACCAAATTTAAACGGGTGTTGAGCGATGAGAGAATGCCATATACCTACACCGTGGTCCGTTCTTCGCGCGTGTGGGCTGTTACCAGGACCCTATGCGAAGCTTCAGTTTAGACCCTAATCTGTGGACGGCATTCAAAAATGTGGTGCCTATTGTGCACCAAATGTTTACATCGGACGAACGGTCAGCTGTTCAGTTGGGCTGGGCTCGTGCCCTGACTGAAGCGGCGGCAGAACCCAATAAGCAAATTATCAACCGCGTCAAGAAGAAAGACGAGAGGGACTATCCGGTTCTCATCCCCGTGATCTATAGAGATGTCCTGGATAAACTTAGCGCCCGTATTCCACGATCGGAGGACGACTACGCCATAGATCACCCGGATGTGCTCAGTCAACCCAGTGACAATCGCATCCATACAACGGAGGCCGGTACGGCGTCAGAGCTCAAATGAATGCACCCAGAAAGGAACTTTGAACCCAGTACCAGATATTCACAGATAATATGGGATGTACGTTTCATGTTGCTATTCCATGATGCACCATATTGAAGGCTAATAAATAGAGCCGATTTTGCAGGACTGTACTCACTTATCTTAAACCATGCGACGTGAAAGGTCCCGCTCACTGCTCGTCAGGAATCCAGTCCCCACTGAGGAGGTAAAGTTTACCACAGATCCCGAAGAGCAACCCACGAAGGTTCTACCGATACCGGAAGCTGTGAGTGCGATCTACCAGCGCCATTGGCCTACCATCCGGCACTGTTTTCACCGACATGGCCCTATATTGGACTTGTACAATTTCCGGTTAGATGATAACACCTGCCTACCCCACTACGCCTATACCATTTTCGAGGACCAAGCCACAGCCTTCAAATTAAATCGCACCTTTGGCTATATATTATGGCATGAGGAGACGGACCAGCTCCAGTACCTTTACCCCAGTCACAATTACAACACATATAAGGGATGTGGGAAGAGGTGCCGACATACTGACAGAGTCACATGACTTCACAGTATAGTCTTCCGGTTAACCTATTCTAAAGCACACAACAAGAATCTAACGATTCGTGATATGTGTTGTATCTCAGGTACGCTTTTATTGTACCTGTTCATGTGGCAACTTGGATGATATGACCACACGGCCCCCAGCACCGGCACAAGCGGTACTAGATACAAATCTAGAGAGCAATGATGGAAATGCTCTGACAACTCGTATATTGGTAATTGGTGAGCTGTTTCGCTGTGACAACTCTTACACTGGGGATTGGTGAGCTGTATCGTCGTCAGATGAAAATGACGGCATTTAACACAAAAAAGTACTCTGTAAGGCCCGATGTCGACCCAGCATCAACGTCCCACAAATGCCAACATATATCAAAGACCAAAAGGTCTGTACATGAGGCGGGCCTCGGGGACGAAACGTCCATCAGCAGAATCTCGCCATATACAGGTAAAAATTACAACACATATAAGGGATGTGGGAAGAGGTGCCGACATACTGACAGAGTCACATGACTTCACAGTATAGTCTCCCGGTTAACCTATTCTAAAGCACACACCAAGAATCTAACGATTCGTGATATGTGTTGTATCTCAGGTACGCTTTTAATACCCTCGTGTCCGACCAGTCCTTCACCATTACGGATCGTACGTCCCTGGACACAGCACTGGCCCAACCAGAGACCTTGGATAGCTTGAAATGGGCCAGACAGCAACGCCCCAACACCAAATGGCAGATGGAGATGACGGACGTCACGGTTTACGTGACTAAAATGAGTGACCACTCGATCCCTTGATCTCATGGCATGGACTTTTCTTCCCTATAAATACAAGGGAGATTCACATACTGACCATGGCGAAGCATATAATACGGGCGTTTCTCAGCATGACCCCCTAGGTCTTCTAGTACGTCTATGCGGATAAGGTCGATATCATGAAGGAGGGAGACATCTGTGATGCGGACCCTACGCAACCGCGCTCGGCTCACATTCGTTTGTCCCTGGAGGGCTGGGCCAAATTCAAACGGGTGTTATCTGGTGAACTGGACGGCGACCTCATCCACTTGTGTCATGATGTGTACGTCCGATGCGGCCCCTTCTTTGCTCAGTTGGCTCGGCTAGATGGGGGGTACAGTGCTTTCTACCCCTCGCCCTGTTCTATGGTCCGCGTTACAAGATGCCGTAGCGGATGTGGATCAGGTGCTTACAGAAGAAGAGCGGTCATAAGACGAGCTGGACTGACCATTTGCCATGGACGATGTGCTGGTTGCCCGGTCCAAGATATACCCGTTATAAATGAACGACGGAGCCGTTGTCCTTCATCAGTTATCACCATGAGCTGGGAGAAGGTGTTGGAAACGTTGTATTACAGTCCCGACAGTTCGGCAGCCTATAGTGCATTATCAGCCCTCTATCGAGCGGCTAAACCCCAAGGGATACAAGGAGCCCAAGTCCGAGATTGGTTAAAAAACCCCAAGACACCTATACCTTACATCGAGCTGCCCGCCGCCATTTTCCACGGAACCGGGTCATCGTTGGTGGTATAGATGCCCAATGGCATGCCCATTTGGTCGATATGAGCGCCTTTGCGAAACACAACGATGGGAATCGGTATATCCGGATGTGCGTCGATATCCTGTCGAAGTATGCGTGCTTGGTACCCATCCGAACGAAAACGGAGGAAAATCTCGTGGCTGCGTTCAAGCGCTTCTTCAAGACGGGTCACAAGCCGTTGTATTTGCAAACCGACGAAGGCACGGAATTCCTCAACAGACCCAACAGTTTTTGAAAGTCTAGAAGGTTTTCTCGTACAACGAGACGACGGCTTCCGTTGTGGAAAGCTTCAATCGGACGTTCAAAGGGCGAATATACAAATATTTCACCTATAAGAATACAAGGCGGTACATCGATATTCTCCCAAAACTTGTGGAAGGTTACAATCGTGGCTATCATCGGAGTATACAGAGAGCACCCATTACTGTTACCAAACGCAACGAAGCCCAATTCCGGCGTGTCTTGTACTCCATTCATCAACAAACACGATCGAAGGAGGTGTTCAGGGTCGGGGACCCTGCACGGATCAGTAAAGTCAAGGGTAAGTTCGAGAAGAGTTACCTCCCCAAATGAAGCGATGAGCACTTCGTGATTAAACGCCGCATACCCCGATAGCCGCGAATATATGAACTGAAGGATCTTCAAGGGAACCGTTGCAAGGAACGTTTTGCGAGCAAGAATTACAGCTCTTGGTGAAAACAGGTCAAGACTACTACAATGTGGAACGCATCCTGAAAACTGAGCGACGCTGAGGTAAGACGGCGCATCTCCTGAAATGGCAAGGCTGTCTCAGTTCCTTCAATTCCTGGGTCCGGGACAACCAGATGGAACGGCTATAAAGCCACGAACTACAGCCGGTAGCGTTCATTCTTCGCTCGACCATGAACACGGTGCTATGGACAAAAAACAGCTGCTTCTGAACACAGCGCATCCAAAAACGAACAAAGCACAAGTGGGCTTTGTAGTGACATTGCCAACCCTGCTGGGCATTTTATATGGGAGTGTGTTTTACGACGTGGCGTACCTCAGCACTCTTCTCATCTTACCAAAAACACAACCACCAGTCGTGAGTGCAGGTTAGACGAATGTACAGACCCCCTCCAAGTTAGCACCCATCAAACCCGTGATCGAAAGTCGAACATTTTGGTGGTCATGGATGATCTCATGGCGGAGACGGATGCTCGGGTCACCCAGCTCTTTACCAAAGGCAGGCATCATCAACGGCTCAGCATCATCTACATTGTGCAGGATCTATTCAGTAAAAACGAAGAACATCGGAACATCAGTTTAAATGCTCACTACCTGATGGTGTTTAAAAACTCGAGAGATACCACTCAACTGCGGCACCTGGTGAGACAGATGTGTCCCGGATGCACCCGGTTTGCGTTGGAAGCCTTTGAAGATGCGACAACCACTCAACACGGGTATATGCTCTGCGACATGAAGCAAGCCACTGCCGACGATCTTCGACTACGGACCGATATTTTCCCTGGGGAGACCCACAACGTGTACAAACAAAAATAATGTAAACACTCCCGAAGTGGCACCCTCAGCTGGGGTGTTTGTGTTTAATGATGGCGATAATAAAAGAATTAATACCACATCATGGTTGGCTTTGTCTCTGAAGTGATAGAATGTTCAGGAAGTAGCCCGCAAAGGATAAAAAGGGCAGGGATGCGGGTTCCAGTGTTAGTTGTACAGGATGTCCGCTCAAGTACGGAAGCACGCTCCGTCACTCCGTGTATTTAAGTTCGCCCCACCCTAGTTTGTTCGGACCTTGTACGCTGTCCGTGTGAAATCGGGTATAACAACTTAAACGGGAACGTGCCACTGACTCCGGCTCAGAAGACCAAGTTGGCTAAGCATAAGACAGGTCTCCGAACTCTGGTCCAGAAGCTAGTCTCGCAAGCACAGAAGAAAAACATCTTACAGAAAGGCGGCTTTCTCGGTGCGATCTTAGCCCAATTGGCTGCGGCTTTGTTAGGCCCTCTACTTGGTGGACTCTTCGGTCGACAATGAGCCACACGAAAAAATGGTCCTCATCGAACCACGCCTGCTTGAAATCCTCCAATCGCCGTATCCGATCCCACTTACGGTGAAGACAATCAACACACTCGATCATGAGATCCCACACAGACAATTGCCGAACAAGGATTATGGGTGAATCATCTCCCGCTCTCCAGCATCAAAGAAACAGGGCTCATCGAGTTCACCATCAGCAATGCGGATCAAAGAAACTGGGCCCATCGAGTTCACTATCAGCAATGCGGATGCCTATGTGGATTTAGCCCATACATACTTGTATGTGAAAGCCAAGGTCGTCAATGGGGATGGCTTCAGAATCGTCGACCGTGCAACGGTGGGCCCGACGAATCTCTGGCTGCAATCTATGTTTCAGCAGGTGGATATTTTTCTCAGCGACAAGCTCATCAGTGACTCGACCAACACGTACCCCTATCGAGCATACATCGAAACGTTGTTGTCGTATGGGCGAGAGGCTAAAGAAATCTCAGTTGACAGCCCCTTTATTCACCGGGACACTCCCGAGCACATGGGCACGGAGAACGACAATAGGGGATGGAACAAACGGAAGGGTTTCACCGCGAACGGCAACTCGGTCGATCTCATCGGTTGACTGCACGCAGACCTCTTCATGCAAGACCGGTACCTCTCGGACAAAATCCCCATCAAAATCCGACTGATACGGGATCCACGACCTTCGCCTTGATGGCCACTGACGTAGAGGGGCAATTAGCTGACTATAAGATCATCATCCAAGACGCAGTCCTGTATGTCCGAAAAGTGAAACCGAATCCAACCGTCCAATTGGGGCACCTCAAAGCCTTGGAGAAAAAAATCAGCCCTATCCGAGGCGTGCAAGCCAAAGTGTTCTCTGTGCCTGCCGGGAATATGAGCGCCAACAAAGAAAACCTGTTCCTGGGGGAACTGCCTAAGCGATTGATCCTGACCTGTGTCAGCGGAGCCTACCCGGAGAGCCCGTCCGGTTTTAAACATATTTTGGCCCTGCATGTGGACGGACAAGAGGTCCCAGTTACGGCCTTAACACCGAACTGTGGGCGCGAGAATTTCATTCAAGCCTATCAGAGCCTGTTTAGAGCGACCGGTCAAATCAACCTGGATGAAGGGATTATGATCAGTTGGGAGGATAACGCTAACGGATACACGTTGTTCTGTTTCGATCTGACACCCACCTTAGAGAACGACCATCAGCTGATCCTCGACAGGCAAGGCAACTTACGGTTAGAAATCCACTTTGCACGAGCCCTCCGGAGTACCATCAATGTGATGTGCTACGCCGAGTATGATATCAGAATTCAAGTGGACAAGGCGAGCAACGTCCTGTGTGACACCTAACATGGATACAGACCAGATTACCACCGTACTGGAGAATGACCGAGGGGCACGTACTATATTTCAAGGGATGTTCGCCTGAAATGTGTTTCTGTTAGACCGTGTGTATCCCGCCGCATACGTCCTCAGCACGGGCCCGATGGATCGTCCCGGTCTACAGTGGGTGGCCGTGTACTTGACAGAACAGCAGAGAGAACTTTGGCCCGTACGGCCTGCCTCCCCTTCATTCTGACATGATGGCCTTCATGGACGAAGGCACAGAGACGTGGTGTTGGAACAGTCAAGCGTTACAATTATAACACATATAAGGGAAGTGGAAAGAGGTGCCGACATACTGGCAGAGCCACATGACTTCACAGTATAGTCTTCTGGTTAACCTATTCTAAAGCACATACCAATAATCTAACGATTCGTGATATGTGTTGTATCTCAGGTACGCGTTGACATGACATGACCACACGTCCCCTAGCACCGGCATGAGCGGTATTAGATACAAATTTAGAGAGCTATGATGGAACTGCTCTGACAACTCGTATATTAAGGCCTGAGCAGTAGCGGGTGCGGCCATACTGTCTGTTTTACCTCTATCATCGTTGCCGGGGACGGACCCTACGCACTATTGTACAGATGTTTGAGGAGTACCCCCAGGCCGAGGACCGAGGTGTGCTAATGTATGACTGGGCCGCAGATCATTTCATTGTACAAACCCCGTTCTGGGCTTAGGTTCTATCCATTTCAATGTACAAGTCCTGTTCTGGGCTTCAGTTCAGTTAAAATTCTAATTTTAACCTAGCTGGTATAGGCCAGTCATTGAGTCAGCTGGAAAACTAGCCAACCAGCGGCCTAGGGTGGGGTCAAATTTAACCAATCAATGCCCAGAAAACAAACCAATGCAAGAGCACTGTAGTGAAATTGAGAGCCAATTTCGAAATTGGAAACGAAAACATCCCACAATTCAAGTACATGTTTTGGCGGGCATTCCGGCACAAACTTTTGACGAGAAAGGACCGTGACAAGCTACAAGAGCAACAGGTGGAGTGAAAAAACTATGGAGTTCGAGGTGCGGGTAAAGACAAGAAAGAAGACGAGAATGTCCAAGGCGGGTGTCCGACCACCGATGCAATGCCCAGAGGTGATATTGATAAAAAAGCCGAGGTGGAGCAACACGGATGATGGGCATGTATAACCCCGACCAGACCACCACCCTCCTGAGTACCGGTACTACTCGACATCAACCGGGCAGTACGTCAGTCCATGCCTCCAGTGGATTCTCCCTACACAGTGAGAAAACACACTAAAAACACTCAAAGTCCCTTTTTAGGACCACATGAACAGGTACAAAAAAGCGTACCCGAGATACAACACATATCACGAATCGTTAGATTCTTGGTATGTGCTTTAAAATATGTTAACCAGAAGACTATACTGTGAAGTCATATGGCTCTGTCAGTATGTCGGCACCTCTTAGCACTTCACTTATATGCGCTGCAATTTTTACCTGTATATGGCGAGATTCTACTGGTGGATGTTTCGTCCCCGAGGCCCGCCCCCTGTACAGACCTTTTGGTCTTTGATATATGTTGGCATTGTGGGAAGTTGATGCAGGGTCGACATCGGGCCTTACAGACTAGTCTTTTGTGTGAAATGCCGTCATTTTCATCTGACGACGATACAGCTCACCAATCCCCAGTGTACGAGTTGTCACAGCGACACAGCTCACCAATTACCAATATATGAGTTGTCAGAGCATTTCCATCATAGCTCTCTATATTTGTATCTAATACCGCTTATGCCGGTGCCTAGCGGTCCTGTGGTCACATGAACAGGTACAATAAAAGCGTATCTGAGATACAACAATATCACGAATCGTTAGATTCTTGGTATGTGCTTTAGAATAGGTTAACCAGCAGACTATACTGTGAAGTCATGTGGCTCTGTCAGTATGTCGGTACCTCTTCCCACTTCCCTTATATGCGTTGTAACCATTCTCCGCGAAAGAGAACTTCTTGTCAAGCGCAATGCGCAGCCCCATACCCTCACCCCACATTACCCAGGGGAAGTCTGGGTTCAGGCGACTCATTTGGTGCAATTCTCCTGTCTGTTGGCCCCCTGGTTCTCGATACAGGACATGTGGAGAAAAGGAGGGTTCCCCACCTGCCATTTATGCTGGACATATAGCTGGCGATATTGTCGGGTACCATGCTTGATGACGTGCTTTCAGGGAGATTAACATTGGAGTAAATGAAGGACATATACAGTCGTATTCGGGGGCAGATAACTTTTGTTGTATTTTCCCGGACAAGTCAATTAACATTGAAGTAACTGATGGACATATAAAGTCGTGTTCAGGGGAGAGATAACTCTTGGTGGGCCTAAACGCCAGGTTCCGAAAGGGCACGTAGACGCCTCTTGACCCTTTAAAAGGGCATTAAAAGGTTGCATTGACCTTGAAAATTTTGACTATGACCTTGGTGACGTCACCCCCAGTTCCAGTCACGTGAACGGAAGTGACTTTTGACCCCTGCACATTCCCATTAGGAGCAAGCGTAAGCGATCTCTATGCCAAAACGTCTATTCTCATGCCCTTTGTTACCGCGCATGCGCGGAATTACGACAGTTCCACGCCACACCCAGTCAGTCGGACGCTCCTCCACGAGTGCTTCACTAGGACACCTCCCACGGGCCAATCGGACCAATCTCGACTCTAAAACGTCTATTCCCATGCACTTTTCCTACTGTGCATGCGCGGTATGACGTCAGTTCCACGTCAACACCCATCCAGTCAGATGCCCCTCCACGAGTGCTTCACTATGGCACCTCCCACGGCCCAACCGGACCAATATTGACTCATCTCGACCCTAAAACGTCTATTTCCTATGTTCTTTTTCTACTGCGCATGCGCAGAATGACATCAGTTCAACGCTACACTCATCTAGTCGGATGCTTCTTCACGAGTGCTACATATTGACACCTTCCACTGCGCAATCGACCCCGAAACGTCTATTCCTATGCATTTTTTCTACTGCGCATGCGCAGAATGACATCAGTTCCACGCCACACTCATCCAGTCGGATGCTCCTCCACGAGTGCTTCACTAGGACACCTCCCACGGCCCAATCTCGACTCTGAAACGTCTAAATTCCCATGCACTTTTCCTACTGCGCATGCGCGGAATAACGTCAGTTACACGCCACACCCACTCAGTGGGACGCTCCTCCACGAGTGCTTCACTATGGCACCTCCCACGGCCCAACCGGACCAGTATTGACCCATCTCGACCCTAAACGTCTATTCCCTTGCTCTTTTTGTACTGCACATGCGCAGAATGACGTCAGTTCCACGTCATACTCATCTAGTCGGATGCTTCTTCACGAGTGCTACATATTGACACCTACCTCTGTGCCATCGGAGCAATAGTAGTCCACCTCGACCGCAAAACATCCCCCACAGGCCTGCCTATTGACGACACTTGCGCAATCAGAATTTTTCAGCGAATTTCATTCCATGGCTTCGAGACCAGTGCCATCGTCTTCCACGTAGTTAAACAACCAAATTTTCTAAGAGTGTGTGTGGTATGTTGCTATATTTCCATGCATTATCACCAATGTTTACAAGGTAACTTTTATTACCAAGACCCATCAGTGAGACAGTAAAAAAGATGCCACACTCCGTACCGCAAATGCCCATGCTTGGGTTTCCGATTAGGCCTATACCATAGACGTATATAGATCTACCCTCTGGTAGGTTTTTTGTGTTTTTTCAACCTTGGGCCGGTGTATAACTTGCCCGCTTCTGGAGCGTGCAGTACGGGTTCGACTCCAGCTAGGGCCAGGGGGTTTCCCATTCTCTCGCTGTAAGCCTATGTATGGGGATTATAACCTAGAAGCTATACCCTGGACCATAGACCTCTATCATCCTCCGGACATTCCCGGAGATGATCGGATATTGTCGGGCATTGCCGGAGATTCCCGGACATTGCCGAAGATTGCCGAACATTCCCGAAGATTCAGACGAAGCGACCACCTCTGTATTTGAAGTCTCGTACACAAAACTGATACACGGAGAATGACGTGCGATACATATAACACACGCTCGTTGACCCCTCGTGATCTGCTCCAAGTAAAAGGAGAAATTGACACCAACTGACCTCAACACTTTGCATATGACCTGTGTGACGTCACGTCCGCGCACGTGATTCCGCTCTTTTGAAAGGACCGCTGGAGTCCTACTGACCTTTGACTTCTGAATGCACGGTTCCGGTCAATTCCGGTTCCGGTCAAGGTGACCGGAAGTGACCTTTGACCCCTGCGCACCATTTTTATTCGGTATTGCACATGCGCAGGGGTCAAAAGTCACTTCAGGTGACGTCACAAAGTGCACTCAGAGGTCAAGATTCAATAGGACTCCAGCGGTCCTTTCTATACTACTTTCGGCTCTCGGTGTTTAGATCGGCTATTGGCTAAAACAACCTCAAACAACAGTTACCTCCCACAGTCCTGATATACCGGAAGAAACAGGCTCAGTCAACCTCTGTCGAGATTTGATTTGTCTGGGTATGCGCAGATGACGAAATATATACCGTGATTGATGTAGTACAGTTGCTGTAGTTTGCAGTACCGGTGTGATGGCTAAGACTTAGGGGATTAGTGCCCCTTTTCATATCCTTTTCTATTGCGGCTGAGGACGGACACTTATCTCCAATGTGGAGGAGAATGTCCTAGCTGGGTTAAAAGATAGGACCCGGACACTCGTAACCACCGGCCATTCTTAGCATCCATACCGGTACTGGTATATGTCCTATACAAACTGAGATCAATGGTCAACATATTTTTCAACATATTCCTTGTTAAATAAGAGCGATAAGAAATAGGGGACGGACAGTGATGATAAATGATTGATTCAGTCTAAGGTTGTAATCCCGTTAGTTATTTGGAACCATTTTGTTTATTAACAACAAGAAACACTTGCTGATTCGTTTCCGAAGGCGGCTAGGTTTGCGTTACGGTTCACAAAAAAGGCACAAAAAGCGAGTACTGGGACCGTACAGCCGTAGCAAATCATTCCTATGCTTTGTTAATTACTGAGATGTCGTCAGATCTGTGTGTTATACTATACCCTTAATCCAAAGTTTGCTCTCTATTAAATTTGCCCGGGGAGGCGTGACCAACCACGATTAAAAAAAACTGTGTGAGATCCAATAAACAAACGCCAATCGCTTGATAACGGGGTATATGTCAGGCCTTTTGTCTAACTCCGTGCCATGAAAGCCGAATTAATAGACGGGAATGAGATATTCACCGCATAAAATGATATCAATTTGGTAAGATGCCAGACCATTAAATATGCCTTCGGGGGAATATGCCGGTTGGCAGAATTTTGACCCCTCTAGATATGGAAAAAACAATATTTGGTGTTCGTAAAGCCGTCTTGTTTGTGACAAGGAACGATCATAAGCGCTGTAACAGTTTATCGTTTAGTCATCTGGGTGTATGTTATATGTTCAAAATGGACATCAAGCCTCGGGAGAATTACTAAAATCGTGGTTCTCTATAGTTACAGAAGTAGGGGAGTTACTGTTTCACTAAGCACTGTTCAAGGATTGTACCGGTATATAGAAATTCAGTTTCTTTTTGGGATATCATAGAACCTGGCATATCTCCACTGGTGTTACATGCTGTAACCTTCCACACATTTGCCAAGAGAACTCGAGTAAGAAGTCCTCTCGAGCGGAACAGCCGAGAATCTCGATGGGTTAGATTAAGGTAAGATGCCGGTTATTTAACCGTTAATTATATTAACTGCTATAAATTAAACAATTAAGCAATTAATTAAGTTATTAGCACGTTTGTGTTCCATATTCCCTTATTTCTTAGGTTCAGTCGGTCTCATCGTCGTGAATGAGGTTAGCTATAATTATATAATATCCGCGCGACATCATGGCTGATTTTCCACGAGAAGTTGAAAGGTCTGCTAATAAGAAGCGAGTCATTAGTAGTACATAAACAAGAATACGTTAGTAGTGTGCGGGCTGTCGTGGAGGCGCATGTGGGATAGTTGGGGTCACGTGACTGTATTCGGGACAGGACCGAACATGTTCTTGGGGTGTTAGTTTGTACCGAAAGTGATACACGTAACATGGTAACACATGTCCATGATCTCTCTATATCTTCGAGTAGTCAACTTGTCGAGTACGTACACGATTTGTCAGTAAAACCTCTCGTCGCGATAGTTTCCGGAGACCCATTCAATGGAAGCGTAGCCAAGAGATATCGACCCCCTATGGACCAGATAAGTGAATCAGAGCATCCCTGTACGATGACCGCCAGCGGCCCAAGGGTGTGTGGAAAGAGGTCCTGAGTGTTAAAGTTCTTGAAGGAATGTCCCATCAGCTGTATCCGTTTTGTCTGGTGCTACCGTCAGCGAGAGCCCGTCTACGAGAATGTGAAGTAAAAAAATGTGAGCTTCGTCCAATGAATTTCTCGCGATATAGATCAATGACCCTAAGGAGACCAATATCATCGTCTCAGATGGTCTATTAATGTATGTGGTCAAAGAGAATGCAAACATCGCCGATTTCTTTTCATCGGAATCTGTTTGTGATTTAGTCGATCCAAAATCTCTTCCCTAACGGGAAGGCGTCCAAAGTGCAAATACTTCGCACTGTTCACCAATCCAATTGACATGATGCACATCGGCGTGTCTGCAGTCGAGGTTATCCTCAGAATATTCATCCTCAAAATATTTATCCTCGGAATACTTTATGCAAAGCGTTTCTACCTATACAGTTACCTGTTCGTGGACTTAAAATCCCATGCCCCCAAAGATCGCCGAATGACGATCCACCCGGAGAGGGACCACAGCGAAGACAGAATGAGAGTCAGCTACCGTCATACTCACCGCCTCCACCGAGTCAACAGGTGACCGAGATTCTGCATCCGTCAGGCCTCTATCCAGCCCATACTGCCCACTCTCAAACAGCTGACCTCATTCATACATCCCACCTCTTACAAGGGAACCTCATGCAGACTGTACACCCACTCGACTGATACGGAGAGCTTGACCTCAGATAGTCAGGCTACGTTCCAAGGAAGCCTTAGTGAGGAAAAACCTACCTTTTGTGATCATATTGTGCATGGAGCTATTAATACCCATGCTAAGGCCATCGACAACTTACAACAGGAGTACATCTAAATGCGCTTCTGCATCAGGAAAACAGCCACAACGATCTATGAACAGTATAGCCTGCTACCACTTGAAATGAAAGGCGACCCCATGCACAGGTCCATCATGAAGACCAAGCGTATCATGCCTATACACTGCCCATACGCACGATAACTTTTCAGCGAAAGTTACCCAATGGCCACGAGACCCCTTCCATCGTCTTCTACAGCGTAGACAGAGAAAACAAGTACCCACAACCCATAGTAAAATCCACAAGAAGAAAAATGACCACCCCAATACTCCTCCAAACATGCATTTTCGGAGATGCCAATTGACATTGAAGTAATTGAAGGTCATCTCTATTAATCAAGGTACGTGAACTTCGAGCGCTGCGCATGGAGATTCCCAGACATTTTAACATTGATGTAACTGAAGGGGATCTGAGCAGATAATTGATCCAAATGTTCAAACCAGGGGAGATAACCAGACAGCGGCCAAACAAGGGTTATCTGTCCCTAAATAGGTGCCCAGACCCGTATTATATACTACTGACATCACCAAACCGTATTCTGACCGAAAATGCGTTATTTTCAGCCAAGGCAACACGTGTAGTATTCGACTTGGGTATGTGAAGATGGATTCAGCATTCATGCACCTTGCCTTTCCGACAATCATACTGTTTCTCGCTTCTGTTTGTCCTATCGCATGCTTTCACTAGATAAGCTTTTCAACTGTAGAATCATCCTGGTTAAACCAGAAGTATCTCTATCCTAGATACCCATGGTACACATGAGAATAGAACATGTTCATGTAAATTTCAGCCAATCGATATTGACCAATCAGATCACGTGTTTTAGACGACCATGGCAGGTTATCATGTGACAACTGATTCATATGCACAGGAAATGGGGGAATGGCGTCTACTGTGCAAGAAGGTCACCGTTTCGCCTTCGGCTGAAAATAACCTTGATGTTGTGAAGATGCACTAGAATACGCTATATGTTTAGAGTAAAATGCACGGAGCCATAGATACCTTAGATACGAAGATTTTGTGATTATTAACTGATTCATTCTGGACTACGGTTGCCTTCATGTTATTAGATGAGCCCAAAATGGAAAGGGGAAAGTAGCCTATAGTATTGGACCCTTCTACGGAGGGCCAATGTCTGGCTGATGCAGCAACAACGGGTTGCACACCACCAAATGATCTCCTTACTATTTATGTAGTAAATTGGCCTGGAACATGTTCAAAAAACCCTATTCCCAATTTTTCCCGTCGACTAATAACATATATCGTCAGAAAACCTGGCTTCTGGCTCCAAACATATCGAAAATTGAGGTGACCTTATGTACCATTTTTCCGAGCCATAGCTGGAGGAAGATATGCCATAGAATAAACATCCCCATGGCGACGGCAGGGGGATGTGTTATGAAAATTTCCTGAAATTTATTTTTTATTTTCAAAGTGACCAAGAAACTTCTTAGTTATGAAGACCAACTATTGTAGAGAGATCAACAAAAAGTATTACACAAAATAATTCACTTCCGGAAAAAATATGGTTCAATCGTGGTAGCCGGTCTTCTATTCTCCGGGATAACCCTCCGTACAAGAATCATTTAGTGGTGTATAACCAACAACATTTTCCCAGTTTTACGCCAAATTTTGAAATTGAACACGAGGCCCGGGTATGTCATCGGTCAACTGACACAGTCACGTGGTTGTGTATGCAGATTGGGGTGGCTCCTATAAATAGTGATCCAATGAGAATGCTCGTCTTAGGTTTAAAATGGCGGGATCGCATGATCAATCACTGCAGGGAGACAGCTGGAACAGTACACAGACACTGTCTGTTAATATCTTGAATTAACAGAGAGTCCTACAGTCTAAGGGAAAAGCGGTCAGAAATATGGAAGCCGGTTAAAGCTATCTCGCATCCTCACTTGTGATTATAGAGATTGCAAATCGTTGACGTTGCACAGCAATTCGCGCCTTCAAAATCTGCTCATTGTTGTCCCTGCATGTTCTGGTTCAAATTACATTTATGCCACCCGATTGCATATAGGATCAATCGGTTAATGCATTCCTCTAATTTTATGACATTAAACATACCTATTACTCGGCATAATCGAAGAGGTCTGGAAATGTACACACGGCGATCTCACAATGCCACGTGGAATTAAATACCCTTGCTGAGACACAATAATAGACGCAATATTTATTATAAGTAACTCACATTCTTGGCTATCACGTTTCGGGTATCGGTTTATCTCTCGCCTCGGTTTGTATATCGGACAAATATAATAAAAGCTGCCGAGGGAGTCCCCACCAGTGC
Organism: Hanleya hanleyi; assembly: GCA_036873755.1. Lineage (NCBI taxonomy): Eukaryota > Metazoa > Mollusca > Polyplacophora > Lepidopleurida > Hanleyidae > Hanleya > Hanleya hanleyi. Next base: position 103,393 of record JAVTVY010030615.1, read on the forward strand.
ATTATTTGAGTCAAGTATGAAATATGATCTTTTTCTCTACTTAATGACTTCTAATTGACATTGGTGTGTTTATATGAGCTGAACATGGAGCAAGTGATCAAACAAGACTCCCAGTAGTATAGCGGATACGAATACGTCAGTCTAAGCAGATGTTGACCATGCCGAATTCATCCTTTTTTCTAATGATTATCACTAAATCAGCCATTTCTTCATCCTGCATTACAGCCAGTAAAGGTATTGGATGATATCTGCTACAACAACAATAATTTCGAGAAATATCGGTGTTATCAACGCAATACGGATCTGCCCCACCAGGAATGAGTGAGTGAGTAAATAGTAGGGTTTAACGTCGTTTTCAACCTTGTTTTAGTCATATCACGACGATGCCTACATGTGCCAGAACACGAGACTGCTCACAGTTCCTATTACCCTGGACACTGATCACACCAGCCAGTACAGCACCCGGGCACCCATCCAAATATTGACCGAGCTTAACGTTGCTAACTTCGGTGATCTGACGAGAACCGATGTGTCCAACTCTAAGCCATACCTTGCCAACCTTGATTATGCTGTACTGTTCTTTGTTCTATTCTTACGTATGTTATTGTAATGTAGTATGGGGAAACACATTCTCAACTCATCTCAACACACTTGTGATATTACAAAAGAGAATTATCCGTGTAATAACTTCCAGTGGTAAATATGCCCATTCTAGTATCTTAATGAAACAACTAAACATCCTCCCCCTATTTCAGTTAAACAACTTTCTAATTTTATTATTTACTCACAGATTTCTCAATAATCCTCTCTCTATTCCTTCCAACTATTCAAATTATTTTACAAAACTTTCTGAAGTCCATTGTTACCCCACTCGACAAGCCAATCTCAATATATATAGGGCGAGAGTGCACTTAAATGTATCGTTATTGCACAAAGTCGAAAGCATCATGAATCTGGAACGCCTTACCTAATGATATAAAATCATGTCTACCACAACCACTATTTAAGTCTCCACTGAAATCGCACCTCATTCAATTATCAGGATAGGTGAATCAGTGTACTAAAGGGTGTACTTTCTAATTATACTCAAATTGTAAATCTTGAACTCAACTCAACTCAGGCCATGACAAGGGACACGAGACAAACATATTTCATACAAAAAAGTATTTTATTCATCACATGCATATACGTTGAGCTCTCATTATATATTTCTTATGGAACTATAACATACTACACAGGGCTCAGTAGTAGGAAGCCATGAAATTCATCAGTAAAAATGATGCTGAGGCGTTGCCATGGTTGCGGGACGTGGCAATGACGTCACGATGACGTCAGATCCAGTCGAAGGTCACATCAGGATCAAAGGTCACTTCCGGTTCATGTGAAGGTCACTTCCGGTACATATAAGACTCCAGTGACTGAATCTACGGATGATGCTACATCCGGGTCAAAGGTCATGTGAAGATCAAATGACATCCAGAATGACGTCATGGTGCCAAGGTCACCTCATGATCGGTATAAAAAAGGGTCAGTCAGAGTGTGCGTCATTCATCGTTCGTCATTTGGTCAACCATGTCACCAGTCCTACGACCCATCCTTCCCCTTACACCCAGGTGGGGTTACACGTCTATGAGGATAAAGTCATCATCGTGGAAAACCGTGAAGATATTTGCTGGTCGCGCGCTGAGACCATATCGAATACGGTTACGCTGCACCGTGACGGCTGGACCAAATTTAAACGGGTATTGAGCGGTGAGCTCGACGGGGACCTCATCCACATAGACAATCCCATCTATGTACACCGTGGACCATTCTTCGCAGACCTGGGGCGTTTCCAGGAAGTTTCTACGCGAAGCTTCACCCTAGACCCTGATCTGTAGACAGCCTTCGAGAAAGTGGTGCCTATTGTGGATCAGCTGTTTACTCCGGACGAGCGGTCAGCCGTTCAGTTGGTCTGGGCTCGTTCCCTGCGTGACGCGTCGACAGAACCCAATGAACAAATCATCAACCATGTCAAGGCAAGAGACCGTCCGGTACTCCACAAAGATGTGGCACTTAACAGTTCACTGTCGGAAGACGACGACGTCATTGATTACCCGGCTAGACTCAGTCAACCGAGAATATACATGACGGCGGTAGAACCCGAACATCAGACCTCGACCTCGTTATAAATACACGATACTCTCCGGGTTCATTATCAGTCATCACCATGAAGCGCTGGGAGAAGGTGTTGGATAACTTATATTACAGTCTCGATAGTCCGGCGGCCTATATTGCATTGTCTGCCATCTATCGAGCCGCTCAACCCCACGGCATTCGACTATCGCAAGTCGGAGATTGGTTCAAACAACAGGACACCTATACCTTACATGGAGCTGTCCGCCGAAATTTTTCACAGAACCGGAACATCGTTGGTGGTATAGATGCCCAATGACAAGGGATTTGGTCGATATGAGCGCGTTTGCCAAACACAACGATGGGAATCGGTATATCTTGACATGCTTCGATATCCTGTCGAAATATGCGTGGGTGTCATCCATCCGGACGAAAACGGGGGCGAATCTCATAGCGGGGTTCAAGGACATCTTCAAGACCGGGCGCAACAAACCCCTGTATTTGTAAACCGACGAAGGCACCGAATTCCCCAACAGACCGTTCCAACAGTTTCTGAAAGCACAGAAGGTGTTCTTCTTTCACACGTACAACGACACTAAGGCTTCCGTTGTGGGAAGGTTCAACAGGACATTCAAAGGCCGCATATACAAATATTTCACGTACAAGAGTACAAGGCGGTACATCGATGTTCTCCCGAAACTTGTGAGTGGTTACAATTGAGCCTATCACCGGAGTATACAGAGAGCCCTCATTACCGTTACCAAACGCAACGAAGCCCTAGTCCGGTGTATCTTGTACCGCATGCAATCGCAACAACGAACTGGAAGATCTTCAAGGGGAACCGTTGCAAGGGACGTGTAACGAGCAAGAGTTACAGGCCGCGGTGAAAACGAAGCAAGAATACTACACTGGGGAACGCATCCTGATAATCGAGCAAAGCGGAAGCAAGACGATGCACTTCCTGAAATGACAAGGCTGGCTCAGTTCCTTCAATTCCTGGGTCGCGTTCAACGAGATGAAATGACTATAAAACCAGACACCACCGCCGTCATCCTTCATTCCACGCTCGACCATGAACACGGTGCAACCGTCTCTGAACACAGCGTTTCCAAAAACGCGCAAAGCACAAGTGGGCCTCATAGTGACTTTGCTAACCCTGCTGGGTGTGTGGTACGGAGGTGTGTTTACGACCTAGCCTATCTCAGCACTCTACCCTTTCCACCTAGAACACCAGCTGTGAGTGCCAGTCAAACCCGCCTACATTACAAGCGTCTGGTCCGTCATTCATAATTCAGCCGTCGTCCATTAGGGAATATCCGCGTCCATAATCCAAAGACCTATTCCATATAACAGTATTAGCAACATACCGCTTGTATGCCAGTCAAACCTCTTCATCCAGCGACCACTACCACACCACGTGTACAATCCAGATCAACATCGAGCCCTACACCAAGTATTGCAACGCCCTCTACGACCACCCGCAGTGAACACCCGTCGACAACGGTACCAAAGATCGACGCACCGACGACCCCTGTTCACTCGTACCAAATTTACAACATCGGGTTACCACGACAGCCGATACTCCTTCTACAATGGACCCCCGTGGCAGCACCCCTTCACCTGCCTCATTGCGGAACCGACGGGCTCCGGCAAGACGCACGTCGTCAAGAAACTCCTTCAACACACCGACAGCATGATTATCCCACCCTTTCCCTGCCTCGTGTGGTTTTACAGGGAATGGCAAGCGGCGTATGCAGCAATGCCCCAAATCACGTTCGTGGTGGGCCCACTTCTGCTTCAAAGTCTCCAGCCGCACAACCAGCACAACCAATACCGCCAACATCACTTGTCCCACAGCCGCCATTACCAGGGGTACCACCCACAGCCCCACAGTGGGTCGAAGACGAAGTCCTGAAGAGTGTACCCGGGTCGTTCAAGAAACAAGCTGGCCTGATATTACAGCGAGTGAAAAACAATCCGAACATGACCTGGAATGATCATGGCGAACTACTGGTACAGAACCAGGTGGTCCCCGGTACCCACATGACGGATTTAGTGAATGACCCGATGCGTCAACGTAGGTGGCACACGGATCTTCAAGGATGGGAGGTGTTTGCTCAAGGCTTGAAAGACACAAGAGTTGGTGGGGAATCCCCAGCTCTGGGCCTGGATGCAGCGCGACCAGCAATCGCCGATACGTGCACCCCACGAGTCACAACGACAGACTCCCCACGGACCTTGGAAGCCGACTGGGAACCCGAGTCACCACCCAAAACACCACAACGGCGGGCACCTTCTTTTCACCCCTTTACAACACCACCCCTGAAACTACGACGTCACGGCTGAGATTGTACACGTAGATATTGACTTTGAAGAGTGTTTCGATCGTATCGAGTTTACTTAACGGCACGCCCCGGAAGTGCGGGGCTTCCATCTCTTGATCTTGTAAGTACGTCTGCCAATACTGGTCGGCCATAAGATTACAATCTGTGGGTTGAAGCTTGTACAGATGGATGGCGAGACAGCGGAATAAACATTTCCGGTCGGTTTAAGGACCGTTGTTTCCACCCAGTAAGGTTTGCATACCTTCTCTGTTTTTGAGCCAGTCCGGGAGATAGATGACAGCACCGATGGTCGGTCAATTTGGTGACGAAAACGTAACATTGGTGACCCGCTCCACCATCCATTGGGTGTTGGGGCGTTGACGTTGCGCCCGTTCCAAGCTAGTCAAGGTCTCTAGTTGGTCCAGTACCGTGTTCAAGGACGGTCGATTATTGACGGTGAACGGCTGGTCGAATACCCGGATGATACTGCTGGGATAAAAGTACCGGATTTGGTTGGTTTCCTTATGCCGCAGTACATAACCGAACGCCAGATTCTACTTGAAGGCGGTAGTTTAGTCTGAGAAAATGGCTTGCACGTATCTGTGTAGAGAGGTGATGTCGACCAACCGGAAATTATAGCGGTCGTGAAGCGCCCGATGACGTTGAAAGCATTGCCGTATATGGGACCAATGGCGCCGGTAGGTGTCACTCACTCCACTAGTATCCGACACTACATCAGAAAGAATATCTACCAGATCTTCGATGAAACAATCATCCACACTGGAGCCGACGGGTGACGGATTAGAGGGCAGATAGGGCTGTGTTCCTCCATGGATGGTGCGGTGCCGGTCATTCACTGCAGGGATATCTGAAACAACATCAGAAGGGTTGCCCATCAGGTTAGGAGGAGGATAGGGCTGTGTGTGTCCATGGAAGATCCGGTAATGTCGTCTTACTTGTCTAGGTAGTTTAAACAGACGACCACATTCCCCGCATGGATGACTGGGTGCCCCATGCACTGACCGTGTATGACGCCGTAGATTTCCTAGGACATTGAATAATTTCTCACAGCTCGACATTGAATAATTTCCCACAGCTCGTACAGGCATACTCGCTGCTGTTGTGAATGGACGACACGTGGCGTCGTAAATCGCTCATGATGGTAAATTATTTGGAACAGCTCGGGCAGTCATACATCGTAATTGAGTACCGAGACCGAGATATTCAATATTCGTGCGGGTAGTACCCTGGTAATGGCGGCTGTGGGACAAGTGATGTTGGCGCTATGGGCTGTGCGCGGTGTGCGACTGACACCGGGCTTGAGTCAGAGGCCTTGTATTGCCCCAACATGATGTACCGTTGAAGCGCCCCATTGTACTGTTGTACTTTCTCACTGTCGCTTAACCCTGGTGGTTGTAGAATCTGTTGCATCTCGAGATCGAGGGTGTTCATCGTCTTCACCGTAGGTGGGATCGGATACGGAGATTGTAGGCTTTGAAGCAGACGTGGGTCCACCAGAGTCATTTTTTCGTGTGGTTCATTGTCGACCGAAGAGTCCACCGAGAAATGGACCTAGCACAGAGGCAACCAACGGCGCTTGGAGAGCTTCGAGAAACCCGCCTTTCTGTAGGATCTTTTTCTTTTGTGTTTGGGAGACTCGCTTCTGGACCAGGGTCCGAAGACCTCTCTTATGCTTGACCAACTTGGCCTTCTGATCCGAAGTCAATGGCACGTTCCATTTTTAGATATTGAGTGCAATCTCACACAGACAGCACACGAGACCAGGGTCTGCGCCACGTATAATAGTCCGAACCAACTCGGGTGGGGCCGTCTTCAGTACCCGGAGCGTCGGAGCGTGCTTCCGTACTCGAGCAGACATCCTGTTCAACTAACGCTTGAACCCCCAACCCTACCCTTTTTATTAGTGGACTACAGACACAAGATAAACAAGAATGATGTATTTCTGCTGGTGCAAGTTTCGTCCCCGAGACCCGCCCCCTGTACAGACCTTTTGGTCTTTGATATATGTTGGCACTGTGGGAAGTTGATGCTGGGTCGACATCGGGCCTTACAGACTAGTCTTCTGTGTTAAATGCCGTCATTTTCATCTGACGACGATACAGCTCACCAATCCCAGTGTACGAGTTGGCACAGCGACACAGCTCACCAATTACCAATATATCAGTTATCAGAGCATTTCCATCATAGTTCTCTAGATTTGTAGCTAATACCGCTTATGCCGATGCTACTGGCCGTGCGGTCTTCATCCAAGTTGCCACATGAACAGGTACAACAAAAGCGTACCTGAGATACAACACATATCACGAATCGTTAGATTCTTGGTCTGTGCTTTAGAATAGGTTAGTCAGAAGACTATACTGTGAAGTCATGTGGCTCTGTCAGTATGTCGGCACCTCTTCCCACTTCAATTATATGTGTTGTAATTTGAAAGTTTTATTATCCCCATCATCACATATACACCCCAGCTGAGGGAGCCACTGTGAATGTGTTTACATTATTTTTGCATGTACACGTGGTGGGTCTCTCCGGGAATATACCGGTCCGTAGTCGAAGGTGATCGGGGGTGGCTTGCTTCAGGTCGAACAGCATATACCCGTGTTGAGGGGTTGAATCTTCAAAGACTTCCAATGCAAACTGAGAGCGTCCGGGGTTCATCTGTCTCGCCAGGTCCCGCAGTTGAGTGGTATCTCTCGAATTTTTCAACACCACCATGTAGTGGGCATTTAAGCTGATGTTCCCATGTTCTGTTTTTGCTGAACAGATTCTGCACAATGTAGATGATGCTGAGCCGCCGATGATGACTGCCTTTGGTAAAGAGCTGAGTGACCCGCGCATCCGTCTCCGCCATGAGATCATCCATGACCACCAAGGTGTCCGGTTCCAAATCGGCCAGTTTGGGTAGGCCTTCCACGAACGTGATGTGGGGCATTGCTGCATACGCCGCTTGCCATTCTTCCTAACACCACACGAGCCGGGGAAAGGGTGGGGTAATCATGCTGTCGGCGTGTTGAAGGAGTCTCCTGACGAAGTGCGTCTTGCCGGAGCCCGTCGGCCCCGCAATGAGGCAGATGAAGTGGTGCTGCCACCGGGGGTCCATGGTTGAATGAGTATCGGCTGTCATGGTAACCCGATGTTGTAAATTTGGTACGAGTGAACCGGGGTCGTCGGTGCGTCGATCTGTGGTACCGTTGTCGACGGGTGTTCACTGCGGGTGGTCGTAGAGGGCGCTGCAATACTGGGTGCAGTGCTCGATGTTGATTTGGATTGTACACGTGGTGTGGTAGTGGTCGCTGGATGAAGAGGTTTGGCTGGCGTGGCTGTAGACTGGATTGACTGGCACTCACAGCTGGTGTCCTAGGTGGAACGAGGGCTGAGATAGGCTACGTCGTAACGCACACCTCCATACAACACACCCAGCAGGGTTAGCAATGTCACTATGGGGCCTACTTGTGCTTTGCGCGTTTTTGGAGACGCTGTGTTCAGAGACGGTTGCACCGTGTTCATGGTCGAGCGTGGAATGAAGGATGACGGCAGTGGTGTCTGGTTTTATAGTCGTTTCATCTGGTTGGCCGCGACCCAGGAATTGAAGAAACTGGGACAGCCTTGCCATTTCGCGAAGTGCATCGTCTTGCCTCGGCGTTTCTCACTTTTTAAGGATGCGTTCCACAATGTAGTAGTCTTGCTTCGCTTTCACCACGGGCTGTAACTCTTGCTCGTAAAACGACCCTTGCAACGGTTCCCCTTGAAGATGTTCCAGTTCACAGCCTCGGGGTTGTCAAGGTATGTGGCGTTTAATCAGGAAGTGCTCATCGCTCCAGTTAGAGAGGTAACTCTTCTCGAACTTGCCCTTGACTTTACTGATGCGTACAGTGTCCCCGACCTTGAACACCTTCTTCGGCCGTTGTTGCGATTGCATGGGATACAAGATACGCCGGACTCGTTGCGTTAGGTAACGGTAATGGGGGCTCTCTGTATAATCGGGTGATACTCTCGATTGTAACCACTCACAAGTTTCGGGAGAACATCGATGTACCGCCTTGTATTCTTGTACATAAAATATTTGTACATGCGGCCTTTGAATGTCCTGTTGAACCTTTCCTCAACGGAAGCCTTAGTCTCGTTGTACGTGTGGAAGAAGAACACCTTCTGGGCTTTCAAAAACAGTTGGAACGGTCTGTTGAGGAATTCGGTGCCTTCGTCGGTTTACAAATACAAGGGTTTTCGCCCGGTTTGGAAGATGTCCTTGGATGTCCATTCGCCCCCGTTTTCGTCCGGATGGGTACGATCCAGGCATAGTTCGACAGGATATCGATGCATGTCAAGATATACCGATTCCCATCGTTGAGTTTGGCAAAAGCGCTCATATCGACCAAATCCGTTTGCCATTGGGCATCTATACCACCAACGATGACCCGGTTCCGTGGAAAATGCCGGCGGGCAGCTCGATGTAAGGTATAGGTGTCTTGTTGTTTGAGCCAATCTCGGACTTGCGATAGACGAATGTTGTGGGGTTGAGCGGCTCGATAGAGAGCAGACAATGCACTATAGGCCACCGAACTATCGGGGCTGTAGTATAAGTTATCCAAAACCTTCTCCCAGCGCTTCATGTTAATGTTCATGATAATGGACCCGAAGAGTATCGTGTATTTATAACGATGTCGAGGTCTGATGTTCGGGTTCTATCACCGTCGTGTATATCCTCGGTTGACTGAGTCTAGCCTGGTAATCAATGACGTCGTCGTCCTCCGACAGGGAACTGTTAAGTGCCACATCTTTGTGGAGTACCGGACCGTCTCTTGCCTTGACGTGGTTCATGATTTGTGCATTGGGTTCTGCCGCCGCGTCACGCAGGGCACGATCCCAGCCCAACTGAACGGCTGACCGCCCGTCAACAGCGTGTAAACAGCTGATCCACAATAGGCACCACCTTCTTGAAGGCTGTTCACAGATCAGGGTCTAGGGTCAAGCTTCGCGTAGGGTCCTGATAACGCCCCAGGCGTGCGAAGAATGGTCCACGGTGTACTTAGATAGCATTGTCTATGTGAACGAGGTCCCCGTCGAGCTCACCGCTCAATACCCGTTTAAATTTGGTCCAGCCGTCACAGTGTAGCGTAACCGTATTCGATATGGTCTCAGCGCGCGACCAGCAAACATCTCCACGGTCTGCCAAGATGGTGACTTTATCCTCATAGGCGCGTAACCCAACCTGGGGTGTACGGGGAAGGATGGCTCGAAGGACTGGGGAAATGGTTGACCAAATGACGAACTATGAATGGCGGACACTCTGACTGACCCTCGTATATATACCCATCATGAGGTGACCTTGGCATCATGGCGTCATTCTGGATGTCATTTGATCTTCACATGACCTTTGACCCGGATGTAGCATCATCCATAGATTCAGTCACTAGGGTCTTATATGTAGGGGGAGATGACTCTTGTTCACCTGACCGGACGTCACCGGAAGTGACTTTCACATGACCTGTAAGTGACCTTTGACCCGGATGTGACCTTTAACCGGATGTGACTTCATCGTGACATTTTCACGGCTTCCTACTACTGGGCTCCATGGTGTATTCAACATGTATTGTACATTTGTATATTGATATAACTGTGAACGCTCCCAGCGTCTCATGCTAATCTATTATTATTATTAATAAATATCTGGGACTTAACAAGCCTCTTGGGGTTTTATTCCCGCCATATCTCTGTATGTATCTATACCCTACTTGTACATATATATATATATATTATTTGTATATGGTGAATAAACAATTAATTAAATTAATCAACTCAAAAAACAATAACAACAACAATGCCACACTGACATCCTTAAAACTCACGAATCCACTGTGATTTTTTAATGGTTCCTGATTTATTATCCCCAGTGAGGTCAATGAGACGTTGACCTTCGACTCGTTTGAAATTTTGCAATTTCAATACCTAGTATATCGCCTCTCACTGATGTATTTTCTCAAAGAAATATTTTGAGTTTCGATGATTTCCTGATTTTTGGGTCAAATTGATTTTGACCTTCGACATTAATTTGTTTTGGAATACATCGTCTTCCCCTCATAAAATTGCGATTTTCAATAATTTCAGAATTTTTGGCCATATACATGACTTTGACCTTTTACCTACTGACCTCAATTTTGGTACCGCAAATCTGCGTGAGCAAATAGTGATCCTGGTGAAAAGTTAATGAACTAAATATCGAAAGTCTGGAGGAGAAGAAGATAGTCCAAAAATATAACATATTTGCAAACTGCACACTTTGATTAGCCAAAGGCTGGAGACATTGAACAGTGGTCCCCGTATCATCGACTGTGTACAGTATGTCACATTCTCGTGGAGTAAAACATGCCACCTTTCAACTATGGAATGGAATGGACCGGTTCAACCCATGGACAATCCGTGATTTAACAGGTGTCAGGACATTTCGGCCCGCGACATTTCGGTAAGGGACATTTCGGCATGCGACATTTCGGCACGTCACATTCCAGCACAAAGTGGGGGAACAACATTTCGACATGCGACATTTCGTCAACTTTATTTCACAGGCGAAAATATGATAAAAATGAAGGATTTCACTTTTTTTCCTAACATATAGATGTGAAATTTTGTAGCGACGGTCCAGATGTCAAATTCAGTCAAACTTGACCAAAGTGAATCAAAGCCTTTAAAAAGACAAATACATATGCATGTTAATTTAGACCTATTAAAATTACGTAAAGAAGATGTTGTACAGCTCAGATAAGTATGATTATACATGTATATTCATTTCAGATTTTACAAATAGATTAAAAGTTTGACCCTCACTCAATTTGGTAAAATATCTACGATAGATCTCTGTAAAATCTTCCAGGTATTTCTGTGAATTATCTACATGTATCTCAAAAACAAATATATTTTTTACTCAATTATAACAGGCCTTTTTAAGCTAACTGCCGATGTGGACAAGAAGTTGCCGAAATGTCGCTTACAGAAATGTCACGGATTCTAATTAACAATACTCGTACACAGATCGCCATAGTTTACATCTATACACATAAATTACAACACAGATCGCCATAGTTTACATCTATACACATAAATTACAACACAGATCGCCATAGTTTACATCTATACACATAAATTACAACACAGATCGCCATAGTTTACATCTATACACATAAATTACAACACAGATCGCCATAGTTTACATCTATACACATAAATACAACACAGATCGCCATAGTTTACATCTATACACATAAATTACAACACAGATCGCCATAGTTTACATCTATACACATAAATTACAACACAGATCGCCATAGTTTACATCTATACACATAAATACAACACAGATCGCCATAGTTTACATCTATACACATAAATTACAACACAGATCGCCATAGTTTACATCTATACACATAAATTACAACACAGATCGCCATAGTTTACATCTATACACATAAATTATAGTTTACATCTATACACATAAATTACAACACATATCGCCATAGTTTACATCTATACACATAAATTACAACACAGATCGCCATAGTTTACATCTATACACATAAATTACAACACAGATCCTGTGGCGTGAACACCGGGAACCCCAACTTATTGGTATATATCTGTATGTGTTGTGGGGGCGTGGACGTAGGCGGGACCGCAGTGGTGAAGTAATACATTACATTGAATTTTAGATGTTGAGTGGCGGTCGCAATACTCTGGTGGATCAGTGGCATTCAGTCTCTCCCTGGTTCGATAAGTAACTCACGATTCCCCTCGCTTAAGTTGCCAATGGATATCCTGTGATCTCATGATTTGATTGTTGTAGATGGGTATCTTTGATCTTTCGGTTGAATGTCCTCCTCGGCGTTCTGCCAGTCTGTATGCCTCCCTCATTCACGCTTACCGATGATCAGCAAATTCTTCGGGACTGTCTGTGGGGTAGCATGCAATCCAAAAGCACAGTACACAGACACTCGAGGTGATCGGCCGAAGAAGGAGAAGAACGGAGAATAGCTTGTGGTATCGTGTCTTGTAAAATTGTACACACGCGCGACTTTTAACACGATTTAATAATATTCACATTAATTGCTTCAAGTCTGAATTGCGAACAATTGGTCTCTACTTCTGTTCTCCAAAATTACCTAATACATTGGTCAGTGAAAAACAAGTTATGGTAAAGAAGGATCTTCAATGCGATCTTACAGGAGATTATGATAAATAATATGGAAAACAATATATATATGTGTATACATTATCTCCTCACGGCCAAAACCAAACCATATCGTATATTGCGGGTTTGAACTTCACTTAGACGTCCATCAATCTGTTTAGCACCAAGTTTACATCCTTCAAATGATACTCGAATATTTTGCTGTACACGAGGACATCACCCAGATAGTCGTCCATGTAACCTGTAAATATGGAACATCGCGGGTGAATTTGCCAGACCGAAAGGAATCATAGTCCATTCGTACGAGCCGCAGCGGGAGATAAATGCTGCCAAATTCCTACAAAACCGCTTCCATTACAAAGAAAACCACCGATGATACACTTTCTCCTGGTGTTCCCTCTATGGTATCAGGTGCATGCTGGGTCTTTAGCAGTCCTCTCTTTCACCTCGTGAGACTGTTGTCCCTTCCCTCACACACACAGGCGATGAAGTAGACGCCTCAATCCACTCTGATTATATAGAGCAACACAAAAAGAAATGACGTGTGCCACATCCATCTGGGATATTTGTACTCTCTGTATAACACTTCGTCTTCAGGACATCACTGACCCTCTTAGTTCACTAATAATATCGGCGATATATTAACGCCAGAACGTACAAAACTTTCTTTAGTTATACCACATGTGGGGGATCCGACATGCAATAGCGTCGCCCATGAAGAATGTTCACGTCTAAATCATAGATGCCTAAATCATAAGATAATATTCGCACCAAACTCGAAGCAGGCAAGGAATGAATATATACATAAAACACAAGCAACGCACAAGTTGCCTGCAAGAGAGAAACCGTCAATACTATTTCATGAAGTTGGCAAGACGTCATAATGATCCAATTGTCAAATGCATATAACTGATCTGTATGTTTTTTCCTAATACAATTCTAAGTCGTTTCCTTGATTCTCTTCTCAGGCAGGACTTATTGACTGTTCAGTATGAACACCATGAAGACCTAGTATTTATATGGCGTTCACAATGTCCATAACCCTGGATCCAGCCGAATACTTTGCCCAATAGGACTATTGTCATTTCATTCAGAATGCTATTTAATTTGTCCATTCTGGTTTCTTGCAGGATGTCATTCCAGCTGACGACAGCAGTGGACAACCATACATCTGCGCAAAATGAATAGACCTCCGACACCTGCGGGTCCTCTTTTCGTCAGAAGGGGCGCGAATCCACGGGTGCCACTCAGCGATAATGCTGGAAGCAGAAGACAGGATGGGAGAATAACAGCTCGGCTGCCGCTAGGTGAAGTCGCAGGAAACGTACGGCGTCATGGCGCCCAGTCCATAATTTACGATTTGCAAAAGCGGACGACTACAGACAGTACAAGCGTTAGAAGACCTTTTGGAAACATCGATAGGAATGTACCTAGAGATTATACCTTCTCACACATAGCGGATCGGTTGCAGCAAAGTCGAGAGAAGGATTCAGAAAACAGGACCAGACGAGTGTTACTGCCGGTTGTGGCGGGACAACAAGCACGTGTAACCTCAGGAAAGAGCGTACGGCTCGGGTCCAGCAAACAACCGCTGATTGACGCTGCTAATCCCTCGAAAGAACTTCCCGGTTCTGGCATACACTTTCCTCCTCAAGTTAAACCTATGACGACAGCAAAAAAGACTGTCAAATTTCGAGTGGACGAAAAAGCCGTGCCTCCCGCCCATAGTTCCGGCTCGTCAGTAAAGTCTGACAACAGACAAAACAACGTCACGACCTCTTGTTTAGTAAAAGGTACCTCTATAAGCCATGAAAACAAGGTTCCAGAACATTCTCAAAGAAGAATTGTCAGAAGACCTCCCACGTCTATGGTAAATTCATTATCTATGTATCGACAGCAGTTAATCGCAAAGCAAAGCCAAGAAGCAAAATACGCCACGGATAACACCAAATTGCCACCCGAGTGTGTCATACGCCGTTCAGAGGCGGAGTCCTCAAACCTGAAGGCAACACCAAGTCCGCAACTAAGCACCCGCCTGATTTATCGGATCCCATCACAGCCACCGGGTCTCAGACAAGATATGCACCTTCCCCAATCAGATGCCGTGAAAACGGCACCAGCTCAACCCGTAGGCAGTCCAGAAACAGAAAACATTGAAGAAAAGCGATTCTCCTACAAGTTGGCGGAGAAGGCCGAAGAGTTATTCACCAAAAGTTTGCGCCATCACGAAAGCGACAAAACGCCCAATGTGGTCAACACGTATGTTGTGGAGGATGACCCTGCTGCTTTGTTGGCCAAGCTGGACAACTCGCCGGCCTCCCTGACCACTAAAAATTTAGAGATGCACAATTCTTGGTGGACATCTGTGGAAAACAAAGAGAAAATCTGTCAACAGTTGAATATACGCGAAAAACGGATCCGGCGGTGGATAACGGAGATGGAATCCACATCGAGGCTGAATCACATGCGCGTTGTGAACATCATAGTGAAAGACAGAGGATATCCGGTCCGATCTCCGAGAGACGATGTTCTGGAAAGACAGTTACAGGTTCCATCTCAAGTGATGGCTTGAAAGAAAATATATCCAAACAATTGGAGTTTAGCATTACTACATGTGTTTTTCCGATCGCGATTTCTACGTAATTCTGCATCCTCATGATCGGGTCACATTTCAAGAAGGTCTTTGACCATGCATTTCAAAACTCTGAATATCAACATGGTGTCTTTGATCTTTGAATCTTTCTAGAGTTTGCGATGAATGTATATGACTGCCAATATGTATGTATTCTGAAATGTGTGTTCACAACATATAGGTCGACGTTAGTCTCTCATCGATTATGTCCTTTCACATTTCGAAAAATCTCCTTTTCATTTCGAATTTTCATGACAGCTAACATGAAGATGTCGCGCATGACAACGATCGGGGTTTCGGGATACGCTATGAATGAAAGTAACGGATAGCAAGTTTTCATCGACAAGGTTGTTTTCAGATTTTAAGTTTCTGCATGCTCTTTCCGACCTTTTCTGCATCTATTTCGAGACAAAGGAGATCAGACCGCATGGGTTGTTCTACACGATGATCAATTGTTAAATTGTCCATGGTCATGCACTAACGCGGAAGAATTTTATTTCATTTATTTTGTTTCATTATATGAAGTAAAAGTATGCCTTTAAGAATTATGCAGAATTCGTATAATACCTTTCGGACGATTTTTTATATTATCGCTTGGAATGAAATCAAACAGAAAAAAACTGTGCGATATACAAAACTTCAAGGAAGAATTTTATTTCATTTATTTAGTTTCATTAAACGAAGTAAAAGGGCGCCATGAGCATATAATTTTTGTATGAACGCCAAGGACTGCATTAAATCGCTTGAAATGAGGGGAAATATAAGAAAAAAACAAAACATTTGAGATATAATTTTGTTTCATTTATTTTGTTTCATTAAATGAAATAAAATATGTCTTTACATGTGTATTCTTTACAACATACTTACCAACCTCCAAACAGGGTTAGAGAAACCCTGTTTGGAGAATAGATACGGTACTAAATTTACTTCACAGCTTGATGCTACAGAGCAGTCTGCGTTGTGGTCGGTATACCGCGGTACCATTTCCAAGTCTTTTATCTCCAAAGTCGTTTCGCTTTTCGAAAAGTTTCTTTGGTCGTTCCGACATATATGTGACCCAAATCAAGGCCATTTGTCGCAATAAAAGACTTGGACACGTTTGAAATACATTCTGAAAATCAGAGTTAAATAATTCTGTCCTATAGAATCCCAACTGGTGGCATCTTCTTTTCGAATCAACTTAATTTCTTTGACTTTGGGAGGTAGCTCACCGGTATAGACTAGAAAGTTGGAAAAGTATTGGGTTTCGAATAATTTTGCCATGTTCGTTTCATTTAGTTTCGTTGAATCAGTTTTAAGAGAAAACTTAAAATTGTCCTCTTGTGTTTCGCTGTTATAGCATTCTACGTTAGAAAAACAATGTGAAAAAGTTTCATGTCGATCTAAAAAGTTGCGAATTTTGTGCATGCTACTTCAGTTTCGATATTTTCGCCTTATATTTCATTGTATTCGTTACTCTTTTCGTTTCGTCCATAAAAGTATCGTTCGTGTAATATCCAGCAAATCACCTTTTCTGCAATGAAGGCGAGATATGTACTTTTATGAGGTTTTGGGGGTTGAGGTCTAATTCTGGCTCTCTGGTAATTTTGGGAACTGCACGTCGAAAATAGACCAGATATCATCGATTAAATATATTTCCAAGGTTAAAGACATAGCAAAGCGACCCGATTAACGAACCAGAACTCGTGCGGTCAACCACGCGCGTTAGTGCACCGCCCGCTGCTTTAGAGGCACGATCGTATTGTTCAAGGATTAACTTTAAAGTGCACAGCCGACATTTGCATTTGTTATTCAGACCACCCCCCCCCCGCCACCCGCCACACTATTGTACAATGGACTATTTACCGTTATGGCTTGTTGGTGCATATGTTTCCATAGGCTTATACAGTTAGGACATGCTTGTCTACGATATTCATCTCACGGTTGACTGAATAATTTGCACCATTAGACTAAAGTACTGGTACTTATTTTAATACAAGTTTGAAATATGTATTCATCCACTTCTGATATCATCTATATCTTATCAATATAGACCGTTTTGTTCTATTTTAGTACAGTTTCATAATGTAATTGAGAGTGGATGGGGTGGAGGTGCGGTTTGCATTGAAAAATAAAAATAAATAAATAAATAACCGAAATTAAAAATTTCATTCATTGATAATGAAGACCCATATCATGAAGACTTATCGAGTCTAGGTGTATATGTGACTTGACCCATCAATATCGTATGCCTTTGTGTTTGGTTCATACACAGATATATATAAACTATGCACAGGTGTTTGGATACTATTGTGATATTTACTCCTTGTTCTTCTCGTAATAAAAGATCGGCCGTTCTCATGTAACAGCACGTGTTCTTTTCTTTATTTGTCGCTTACTTGAGCCTAATTTTTTTACATTCCGGTTCTAAGAAAATCTAAACGAAGGTTGTCTTCTGTTACGAGTTTCTTGTGCAAAAAAAACCACAAAAACAAAAAAAAATAAAAAAAAAATTAAAAAAAACAAAAAAAAAACAAATGGGCAGTGACTAACTTACTGGCCTATTTGATGGTTGTTGAATATATATTTTTAATATATTTCCTGATTTTTTTTATTTTATTTTTTTATATCTTTAAATTGATTCTCATTGATGTCAAACCGAGTTACTATCTCCATGTTTAGGACATATATATATATTGGGGAAGGGTATGGTTATAAGATATTGGAAGGAAGAAAATAGTCAAAGATAAAATTTTCAGGAAATAAAAAATAAATGATTTGAAAACAAATAATTAAACCGGGATTTAATAATTTTCATATTTATTAAAAATATTCGTATGTAATCATCTATCCAAAGAGCCAGAACACTGAAAAAAAAAGAACAAAATTTTACGCTGCGAGCAGGATTTGAACCTGCGCGGGAATATCCCATTGGATTTCAAGTCCAACGCCTTAACCACTCGGCCATCGCAGCCTGCCAACCCAAATCGTCTTAAATGTTAACCAGTTCAACAAGGTACGATTTAACATTCACACAATAGCATTTTGATCGGGAATATCATGAAATGTATAATGTGGCATAGGGTTTTACAGCGGGAGAAGATAACCGCTCTTATCAGCAAAATAAAGGTGAAATGGCATTGAATTATCATTTCGTATGTAAAAAGGGAGACAACTTTTGCAAACGAAAGCGCTACCACCAAGGGCGTATTCGATTGGTTCAGCTGTCTGGCCAATTCGCAGAGTTTTGGGGCATGACAACGAAATAGTCTATTATTTGATGTATTCTGCTTGAATGTCGTCATGTGATATATCAGAATGTTCCTTGTCCCATGGAGAATTCTACTGTAGCATGTTGACATGCAAGTCTATGCATAAAAATCCACAAAACTGTCAGAATTCCGCATAGACCACACACACAGGATTGGAATAGCGAGCAAAAACAACCTTTTTTACCTCCATTTTATAGAGCGGGATCGCCCTAACCTGGTAAGCAAAGCAAACGACCCCACTCAAGAAATCTTGGCGAAGCCCATGTGAATGTAGGCTCCCTGCTCAGATGAGTGGTTCCATCTGCAGCAATATCATATTATATAAATTAGATCTGCACAAATCGTAGTTCAATCAAAGTTCACTACTGCACATTAACATCATTTTGGTGTGTGTGGGTGGGGTTTTTTTCACCAACTGTATTGGTCATAAATGACTGGTAGTCAATAAAAGTTATGCTTTTTAACATTTTCACAAAAGAGAAATAACTGATTAAATGCTAAAATGGCTTGTCATATTTCACATATGACTCAACAGGCAAGAAATAAGTTGTTCTCACTTGCTCCAAAAGTTAAGGAAACAGTGTTTCAGTTAATATTCCACTTTGTTCATAGAGCAAGAAACGACGGAGAAGATAATAAAATGTTTCCCAAAACAGTTTATTTCATCATAATAAATGACTTCATAGTGATTTATTCGATACCGTGAAACAGATCCAACATAATGTTGGATAGATGACATGAAAACCCAGGTGTGAGATGAAAATGAAGTCCTGCAAGTTTATGATCTACCAAACTACAATTGTCCATCAATGAATGGATGGAAAAAAAACTTTCACATTTACAATTTACATAAAATCAGAAGCAAATCAACTAGAAATCTGTAGCCTTAGATAAGACTAGCTAAAATGTGTCGGCCAGGACCTCCCTGCGTGTAGCTCATGTTGTGACATGGAAGGCGCAGTAAAATTGCATGTATCGTGTTCAGAACAGAAATAGAGCCAGCGATGCATCACGAGAATTCAAATACTCAGCTCATACTGGAATTCAAATACTCAGCCTATAAAATGTACATAATTAGTCTCATCCATGATGCTGGGGATTTTACGGACAGTCCAATGCCAGCTTAACAACAGGGCTGTACTGCATTTCATTTTTGTCAAGCTAACAAGGCCATAATAATGACTGTTCCATGTCAAGTTAACAGGTGAGTGTCCTATATTTCTATCTCACAATGAACGTCACATGTCAACAACAGAATATGGAATATGACATATATACGTGAGAGAGAATATATAAGATCTGCACATTTTGCAGTCAACATTGACATGTAAAAATTGTCCAATTTATTCTGTGTGCTATTCTCTGTGAAAGACAAACTTCCAGGACTTTTCTAGGTCTATACAACCTTTTTCCAGGACCTTTACCTGAATTTTCCTGGACATTTTTTAACACCTTTTACCAGGTATCATTCAGGAAATTCAACAATGTACATTGAATGAAATGACTATGTATTTCTACTATCACATTTCATACAGATCTGACTAGATCGGAAAAAAAAATCCAGTTTATTACAAAGAAATTCCAGTAATTAATTGTGGCAGATATTTTGGGGGGCGAGAGAGCAATTAATTTCAAGGACTTTTCCAGGACTCTTTACAAATATTGTCAGAATTCAAGGATTTCCAGGTCCTGGAATATTTTTTCTCAGAATTCAAGAAAATCCGGGACCCGTATGAACCCTGGACATACACACATATTTCAGTCATGAGATAAATCATCAATATTCATTGATAGTCCAAATAAAGAGTTTAATCAGATAATAAAAAAAACATGGAAAACAAAATGGTCCATTTCGGTACGCGCAAGTGGAGACCCTCTGGCTGTGGATATCCATGGGAATAAATGAAATTTGAGCGGCATATAATATCATGATCCTAAAAAGTCTAAAGGTTTCATGACTTTCGATTATTGAAAATGTCAAAATATATTCCTAGTTGTAGCACCTTGCCAGAAAAGGCTGGCTTGGGAGAGAATCAAACTCACGACTCGTAGATGATACCGTCCCACTGCTCTACCGACTAAGCTACTAATTCAAGTCATGTACAAATCGATAAATCAATCCATTTCACAACTATGCGGCTTATCGCCATGATAATAAGTGAATTTTTGGATATACATGTATTCAAAGATACAATGTGCAATTATTAGTCGAAACATTGTATCTTCGAATATATCCAAAAATTCACTTGTTATCGTGGTAATAAGCCGTGAAATGGATTGAATTAAGCTGTTCCCAACTGGACTCAGTAGCTGAGTCGGTAGAGCGGTGGGCAATATCCCTTAAGTCGTGAGTTCGATTCTCACCCAAGCAGGGTGTTTCACAATGTAAGAATAAAATTATGTCAAAATACATACATGTAACTTTTACAGGAGACTATGTTGTTTTACAAATAACACAATAGTAATATATACAGAATTAAAGAGACTAATTTTTTTTTGTATTTAGGCTAAACATGATTACATGCTACATATGCCAAAGGCTTTTTTAGCTTGGAAACTATTTTTTTTTTTTGCATCGGGACCAATACATGTTAGATTCTGTTCAATCTACTGAACAAGATGAAAATGAGAAATGCCCGAGAGGATAATGCACGCAGGTGTCCATGATGTCCCACTCGCGGCCATCACAAGGAGATAGAATTCCCAAGGTAGAATGCCGATGAGTGAAACGTGACCTGATCAAAGGTACTAGGATCAAGTGCAAATCAGTTCTAGTTTTTCAGATGTGTGAATGTCCATGATATTACCAAAAAGTTTTAACCTTCCAAAAATTCAACCAGAAGAAGTGAAATGTCTCCTCATAAAGTCTGGGGTGATCAGTTTATTAGAAGAAGTTGATATAATGGTCCATATAATCCATTATTTCTTTGTTCTCTCACTGATTTTCAAGAGTGATCAAATTTATTAGGACAGCCGATTCAATATTGTCTCCAAAATTGGGGGTGATCGAATTTTGATGTACAAGGGGATTGAATTATTATACCATACGTACTACCTCTATAAATATTTTCATGATTTGTATTCTTCAATACATCAAAATGAGTGATCAACATGATCATTTGTGACCAGTACAATTCGTGTTTTCGAGAAAGTAGCTCAGGTAGATTAGATATTCCAATGTTTTTATCCTCCCAGTGACCTCCAACAGAAAACGAACAACACTTTCAGATCATTACCCACATATGCATTGCATTTCTCAGGAGTCCTGTATCACATTAACTAAACCACGATGTTTGATAATCATACAGCTTATGGTTGTGGGAAACTGGTTTGAATTTTTACTGACCCCTTTACAACAACAACATTTGAAGCACCAAAATCAATAACAAAATGATAAATCTCATTTATTTATGAAAATGAAAATGTAAATTACTACCTGAATCAGTCTCTAAAAATTTATTTTTATATATGTTGTATATAATAACATGATTAAGAGCTGTTCCAGAAATTTTTTTTTGCGAAAAACGGAAATCATTTATTTTACCCATCTTCAAGGCCCGATCCAAGATTATTCTAAGCCCATTGAAGGGTTTGGGGATACAAAAAGATTAGTCACCCAAAAATGAAGGAAAATGCCAGCAATACACAGAAAATTATAGGCCAATGGGCTCCAATACCCATCAGCTGTCAGTTATTGTCTAACCTCAGCAATCATGCATTGTATAAGATCATGTATTTTTAGAACTTTGATAACTTGGTTAACAAAAATGTGATCTAGTAGGGTTGACTGTACTTCCCTCAAAAAAGAAATACAAATGAAGTTGGGCCAGATCAGCTTCTGCCAAGGCCTTAATCGATGGAAATTTTTTTGCTCCAATATACTGATCAAGTGTTCCCCCCCCCCCCCATACACTTTGTTCTAGAACAGCCCTAATGAATCCTTAAGGTACATGATTGGTGAATCCTTGTCTCCTTGAAACTACAGAATGGAACAGTTCATCTGGTATGTGGAAGAGAACATTCTGAAGGAATGTGGATGTCAGGACTGGAATGTGATTAGAACAGTGGGATGAAAGTGGGACTGTGACTAGCTGTCTTTAACGTCATTCCGATCACGAACCTTCACAGACCCATCTGTATGGCCAAAGTAGGCTTTTTCTGCCATATTGATAAACAAACCGGTTTCCACCACACCTGGAAGAGGAAGAAATATAACAGCTGGGAAATTATTTAACAATTTACATGCAAAGTCAATACATGTATCATTACCATAAGTTGAGTTCGGCAATTAATTAACACCATTCAATGTACTTGTACAGCATAATTTCACTTGAAACTAGAAAAAGTAGAACATTTCGTGTTGGATTAACACATATCCCCATTAAGACAACTTGTTCAACCAGTGATATGAAAATACTTGTTTCTGCTTTTAGATTTCAACCTAAAAAAAAACTGTTTTTTAGATTTCAACCTGAACTATGATATATAGTTCCGCCTGTCAAGCACGAGAACAATTATGGTATTTTGTTTGTTGAAGGATATTTTCGCTGAAAATCCCAGCGAAATAACAAATGAAGTGATGAAAATATTGTGCAGTAGAAAACACGACAAACCTGGTATCATGTTGATGGAGGTGTTAATATGGTCCCAGCTTTCCGTTATCTGGTCAAATTTCCAGTCAACTATAAAATTCCCATTGTCTGTAACCACTGGACCCTGACAAATAGAAAAGTGAAATATTGAACATCATAATCACTTTCAACACTTATTCCTGTCTTCATCCTTCACAGACTCCAGTTTTCAAGGGCCATAAATGTTACATCGATATGTCATCCGTGGAGTATTTTTTTTAACTTTTTAAGGTTATGAGGGCCAATTTGCACAGTAAACAAAAATGTCTTGGCTTTTCAGGAAAATTATACATATATGAGGGGAAATGTATTTGAGTTAAAATATCATTACACTCTGTGACTTCACTACTGGTCAAAATATCATTATTTTGTGAACTGTGCAGATTTTGATATAATCACTTGTAGAGGTTATAAATTTTAACTTCTGTAAGTTCGTCCCCTGACTGTTAATTGCCTAGCACTTTGACTTCTGATTTCAAGGTAGTGAATTAAGCTTAGCTCTTCAATATTATGGCAGGAAGTGCAGTGATTGTGATTTCTGACAATTAGGTCAGCGACCTTGGCCTCAATTTTTGGTACACAACACCTTGTATGCTAGAGTATCCATAGACAACTAGAGCCTTAGGCACTGAAACGGGGCTATTTAAATGTAAAATAAGCTGTTGGAATAATTCCACTAACCCTTTGATGTTCCATCCCATGGCGAAGAGCCATACTTGTAGTCTCACACATTCCTCTCAACAAGGATCTCTAGTGCATTAGTGTAATTGCACACATATATATATTTAAAAAAAATAACTTGTGACCGCTGGGACAGACATTTATTACGAAACGAACCTGATGAAATGATAAAATAATGTCTTGACTGCATGTTACCAATATTTGTAAAAAAATTCACTTTTTTTGCGCATCTGAAAACGCCTCGGCTCTGGGTACATTCATAATGTATTCAATTTGAACCAAGATATCAGGAACACCAAGCAGTCAAGTCAGAAATATACAGATTATCAAAATTTTTGCAATTAGGAATGACCCCCAAGGTTTCCGTCCAATCAGAGAAACCGGTATTCATTACATAAGTTTCTTGATGCATCAATGATGTATACCAAATTTTACATCGAGCATTTGAACGGTATCAGAGATAGAGATCATTAATGATTTCGCATAAATTAAAGATGATGGCCGCTCATCCTTCCCGCCACTCAGAGGAACTGATGTGGTTATTAATTGAAAGTCTCTTGATACATTGATGCTGTATACCAAGTTTCGTATAGAACACCGAAATGGTATCAGAGATATACATCATTAAAGATTTTGCATAAATTAAAGATGTCCACCAAGGTTTCCGTCCAATCAGAGAAACCGGAACTGTCATTTGTCATAAGTCTCTTGATGCATCGATGATGTATACCAAATTTTACATCGAGCATTTGAACGGTATTAGAGAACGAGATCATTAATGATTTTGCATAAATTTAAGATGGCCGCCCATCCTTCTCCCCACTCAGAGGAACTGATGTGGTTATTCATAATTTGGAAGTCTCTTGATACATCGATGCTGTATACCAAGTTTGGTATAGAACACTTAAATGATAGAGATATATATCATTAAAGATGTAATCAGCCCCAAAATGGATGGATTTTGTAAACTCTCCCCTATGCGTTTTTTCACCAGGAAAGATTACCAAAGCATCATATGTATGTATGGTGGGATCGCCATATACAACGAATGCAAGTAAATCTTGTCAGAGAAATTTGAAACTCTGCCCGCTTCGACGGGTTTTCTGTTTCGCCATTTAAGTGTGTGTTGTACGCGGAAAGGAAAATGACGTCACTGCGTGACGTATGAGTGACATAGCGACGCTCACGAATTTGAATGTTGCACAGCTGCAGCCATGGGATAACGTCATGGCTCGTGCCTACGGTTCAGTAATGTCGCACATGATACGTTGGTAGAATGCACCAAACGCGCATACGCTTGTTGACACAGTCGTGGAAAAATAAACGGCATGCCATGCTGTTTATTTGTAAAGATCAATTCCTTCTATTTTCTCGTGAATGGTTGAAACAAGTTTAGTTTTTTGAGGTCAAATGTGTCTCATTTTGTACCTGTTGTAACATATGTCACTTTCGCTAAGTTTGAGAGACCTTGATTTCAGCCCAGATTTGAGGCTGATTACATCTTTAAAGTTTTTGCATAAATTAAAGATGGCGGCCACGGTTTTCGGTCAATCAGGTCCCAATTTAAATTATCTGTATGCATCGATGATGTATACCAACTTTCATATAAAACAATTGAATGGTAAACAGAGATATGTACCATTATAGATTTTGCATAAATTAAAGATGGCCTCCAGGATTTCCAGCTAATCAGAAAAGCCGGTTTGGTAATTCATTGAAAGTTGCTTGATGTATCGATGATGTATCCCAACTTTCGTATTGAACAGTTGGATGGTTTCCGAGATATGGATCATTATCCATTTTGCATAAAATTGTAGATGGCTGCCAAGGTTTCCACCTAATCAGGTTCCAATTCAATAGGCTTCTGGTCCTTGACTAGGTAAATAAGCATACCAAATTTGGAATTCTTCAGTGGAACCGTTTTCCGGATATCTCGCTCACGTACTGACGTACGGACGTACGAACAGACGGACGTATAAGACGACAATATCCCATGACCAAAATTGGCCGAGGGGTAAAAATGAGTATTGAGATACAAAGTAAAATCCTCATGGTTAGATGGACTGGAGCTATGCTGGGATGCATCCTCCCATGGCATCATATTATATACATGTACCTCCTACTGCCATAACACCCCTAGTATATTACAGTTCTATTTGGTAATGTAATGTACATTACATTTTCAAACACAGTGTGTCTGTGATATGCAGAGCTCTTTCCATAGATCAGGGGGAAATGCTTGCAACATTCCATGAATATTTCAGAAGCAGAATGGAAAGAAAACATTTCTGAATACAGGGAAATTATTACGTAAATGATTTGACCACCACTCGATTTTAGAAACTTACCATAAAAAGATAATGCAGAGGGTCATGAGGGGTAAGCTTAAATGGTGAAAATTCCAAACTGTAACTCAACACACATACAGGCAAAGTGAAATATCCCAGTGTTTTCTATAATGAATTACACTTATACTGGTATTATTTAATACTAAATTACTGCCCAAACACGCTTTCTAAAGAGAATGAGTTAGTCCCACAAAATCACTCAACATGCGCCTCTCAAAATCTGTGGTTTAGCAGACGACATATTTTGAGCACGAAAGTAGTGCCACTGGAAAATGAACGAAAACACGCATAAAATTAGATAAATGGAAATGTAACTTAAACATATCAGACCTGCAACTATACGCGAACATTAAAAACACAGAAACCTGGACACTCTAAAGAAGGAAGTTTCAGACCTCTTTCTTGTCATGTAAGAACTCTATCTTTTGCTGTGTTAGCAAGACACAGAGCCGGTGCTCAATTTTTTTCTGACTATAAGACAGGACCATTAGTCCCTACGGGACTACATCGCCCCGTGAAAA